>CAUYRH010030792.1:0-15159 GCA_963574655.1 Perodicticus potto
TGGCTAGGGCGCCAGCCACATACATCAGAGCTGGCGGGTTTGTATCTAGCCAGGGTCTGCCAAATAACAATGACAACTACTACCAAAAAATAGCCAGGTGTTGTGGCAGGCACCTGTAGTCCCAGCTACTTGGGAGGCTGAGGCAAGAGAATCACTTAAGCCCAAGAGTTTGAGGTTGCTGTGAGCTGTGATGCCATGGCACTCTACCTAGGGTGACAGCTTGAGACTCTGTCTCAAAAAAAAAAAAAAAAAAAACAACAAATCCTGCGTCTACATACCCCCGTGTGACCTTGGGCAGTCCTTATATATGCCTCAGTTTCTTCATTTATAAAATGGGGAAAATAGTAATAGTTATAGCCACTCCATAGGTTTTGAGGATTAAGTAAGTCAATACAGTAAAGCATTTACAACATTCAGCGTTTATACCATGGTAAATACTTGGTAAGTGATAGCTACCTTCTTTCAGCCTTCATTATATCCTCATGCATATACTATCATAGCACTTTTAGGACTCTGTTTTACTTATTTGTATCCTTGCCAAGTCCCTCCTACTAAAATGTAAATTTCTTGTAAGCAGAAACCTTATCTGGTTCATATCTCTCCCACAATGTACATGGTAAATGCACAATCATTATGAAAAGAATGACTAAATAGACATCTGAGGTCCTACCAGCTTTAGATACAAGCAACACCATCCCTTGTACAACCTTTTATTTTATTTTATTTTATTTTGAGAGATGAGAGTCTTACAGTGTTGCCTGGGCTGGCATCAAACTCCTGAGCTCAAGAGATCCTCCTGTCTCAGCCTCATACTCAGCCTCCCAAGTAACTGGAACTACAGGATTGTGCCACCACATCCAGCTAATACAGACTATCTTTCAAGCTGTTTTCTGCCTATAGAAGCCTGAACTAGAAAATATGTATTAGAAGTTTGGCTGACTGATTAGTCAATCTAATTGTCTTGAGGAGTATGTGGGACATCCAAGGTGGACTCTCTGGGCTCTGATGCTATTATAGAGTTTGGGATGCAAGATGTTTCTTCGTAATCAACACCTATGAAGGGAAGAGAGAGAACAGGGTTGAGCCATGGAAGAAGTTGAACTGTGATGGGCACCCAACAAACCTTGGAAGTGCAGCAGATTGCTCTGGAGAGAGTATTGCTTGCCAAAGTTTCTTTCTTTGTGTCAAAATGTCCAGGACATTATACTCCTGCCTCTCTCAGTCGCAGATGTGGGTGCTCAGAAAGGACCTGCTCTCAGGCGAGCCTGTGCTGGCAGCTTAGGTAGACTCTGGGGGGCTGTTTGTTGACTACACTCCCTGTAACTAGGGAGCAATCCTTCCTTGAACAGGGGTCTGGATGATAGCACAGGTAGTGTGCTAACTTGTACTTAGTATGTTACAGTTTGAATGGCAGCTTTTTTTTACTGTGGAGCCAGGAGACAGGTTACCAAGCTTGGCTCTGTTATTGACCTTTAAGTCATTTCCCTTCATGGGTTTGGTTTCCATTTTCACATCTAGTAAGTTGGACCAAATAGTTATGATAGTTCATTGGCTATTCTTTTGTGCTTCACTGGAAGCCCTGATGCTGCAGTGCTGTTGAGTAAAGCTATGTAATCTCATCATATTTCTGTGCATTTGATCATTCACTCACCAGATTCGGGAACTCTATAAGCAGCGGCTGGATGAGGTTGAAATGTTGGAGAGACATATCATTCAGGCCCGTGCACGGGCCCTTGCAGAGAAGGAGCGGGCCATGACCCAGGCCAAAGTACATGTCCTTCAAGACTCTGTCAAGTTGCCTCCAGGTATGTATGAAGAAATCCCATACAGGGCGGCATCTGTGGCTCAAGGAGTAGGGTGCTGGCCCCACATACCAGAGGTGGTGGGTTCAAACCCGGCCTCAGCCAAAAATTGCAACAACAACAACAACAAAAAGAAAAAGAAAAGAATTCCCATATGCCTGCCACTGATTTCCCAGCTGATAAAATTTTATTGTATTCGCTCCATTGCCCACTTCTGGTCCTTTTCTGAACATGTGGACAGCAGGTTGCAGACATGTTTCATTACCACAGAACAATCTAATGTGCGTATCTCCAGAGCAAGGATACTCCTACACATTTAACATACACCCTCCAAACCAAACAATTGACATCAGTGCAAGACTAATCTCTGACCTGCAGATCTCTTTTAACCTAAGTAACCTAAGTAACTCTTTAAAAAAGGGTATTTACTTGGGAATGGGCACTGCAATGAGAATATGCATGCGATGGTAAACTGTGTGCATACTGAGGGAGGTAGAGGAAGACAAAAGGTTATAAAGGAAGAACGAGGAAGATTATGTAATTGTTTTGAGATAATTATCCTTGACTATAAGGATCAGAAACAAGGGTCGTGCCAGTCTGAGAAAGGTTGAACAGGCAATTGCTGAGCAATTTTTTTGTCTGTAAGGTTATGATGACCTTTATGCAAGATTATGGGTTTTGCAGATTCTTTTGTGATGATTCTTGTTATCAGGAATTTGTGCTTGAGAACTCTCCCTTCATGACCTTCCCCAAATCCATTAGTCAAGGTTTTTAACACTAGTAACTCCATTTTGAATCTGACAACTTTCACAGCCTATTTAAATTTCACTAGCCATCCCTCTGTGGCTCTGTTGTCTATGGCCCAGAATCCTATTCAGGAAGTTATTGTCATGTCTCTTTTATGGACTCCTTTGGTTTGGAGCAATTCATTGATTTTTTTTATGCCTTTAATGTTTTTGACAGTTCTTGATGGGCCTTTTATTCTGTATAGTGGTTCTACCTAATGTTTCCCCGTGACCAAACTCAGGGCATGCATCCTGGGTAGCAATATCACATAAAGTCTTTGTTCTTCTCACTGTGGCACATTAGGAGGTACAGGTGGTATTAACCTCCATCACCTGGTTAGGTTAGAATCTTCCAAAGTTCTCCACATTAAATTCTCCAACCGAAATTATAATTAGTGAGCATTTTGTGGAGAAGTATTCTCAGATTACACCAATGTCTTGTTCCTCATCTTGGCTCCATCATCAAACCACCAGCATTCATTGAAAACTCTCTTTTTAATCAACTATCTCTATGGCAGTATTTTTTTTAAAGTAGTTTATTTGTTGAAGAAATTGGTTCATTTTTCTTATAGATTTGTCCATAGACTGGATTTTACTGATCTCAGCATTGGGCACCATTTAACTTGTTCTTATGATCCCTATATGTCCTGTAAGTCAGTAATAAGTTCTAGAGACTTTGTGAGGTTTAGGTCCAATTGTGGTGGGAAATTCGCTTCATAGATGGTGCTGTATGCTCCCTTCAGGGGGCACATTATGTCTGGTTGTTTCTTTTTGCATGATGCTGGCAGCCTTTTATTTTATTAGGGCTTATAAATTATAATGAAAGCCTAATGGTAATGATAATTCTAATTCTTTTTTGTCAGCTGAAATACTTTGTTTTTAAAATAATGAGTTATTTCTTCTAGCATCTTTCAGAGATGACTAAGAATATTTGGTTGTTTTGGTATCATTATGAACTTATGGATTTTATTAGTATAATTATGTTTATTATCTTTGTTGATGCTCATCTTTGGCCAATGAGGCTTTTTAGGTTGACTCTTGACTGTCATGATAATCAGTTGTCTTTAATAACTTCCTTGCTTTCTGGAATGGTGAGATGTTCCAGAAATCTCACCATTGAGATCTCACCATTGGGTATTTCTGGCTCCCAACCTGGAATCAGGCATTTTTTCCAAGAAGCTCTGGTTCCTTTTACCTTCTCCCCCACAACTAAAGACTTTGATCTATCCTCCTGCATTCCTGAAAATTATAATTTAGGAGACATATGTAGCCTAAAGGGAAGGATATGGAAGAAGGAATAAGTGGAAGAAATAGTGTCTTAGACTTTTACACTTGTGGGAGCCTGCTAGGGACAATATACTATGTAAGTTGTATAGGTTATCCCACTGAATCCTTCCAACTATTAAAATAACAAGTTGTAAAATAGGTTTTCTTTCCATTTTACGGGTACAGGAATTAAACAGATGATTAAATAACTTCCCCAAGCTTAGAACGGATGGGACCCACAATTGAGTTTGGGTGTGTCTGCTGTCAAACTCATCTCTTTCTTCTGTCAGAAGGAGGCAGGTTGTCCCAGGTACAGTGTTTCTGGGGTGCTGATGACTTCCTTTAGGGTGTGGCTCTAAGCAGAAGCCCTGTGGTTTGTGAGGCCTGCCATCTGTGGGACTTAGGTCTCTGACAGTGAACTCTCAGGCACAGATGCACCATCTCTGCCTGTTGCCCCACCACCACTGCGGAGTGTAGCTGCCAGAACCCTTAGATTGTGGTTCAGATAATGATGTGGATATCAGCAGAGATTATTGGTAGCAAATTTCCAGGAGTCTTTATTCCTGATTGTCTAATGTCCTCAGAGCCCTGAGAGTGTGATACTATCCCTGTCATTTATTTTTTACATTGGGCTAGAGATGAGGGGACATTAAATAATTAACCATTTGGGTTTTTTAAAAATAAAAGTGAAATAAAACATTGAGAACTGGCAGACAAACATCAGTCAAAAGTTTTTCAAAAAATAAAAATTCATTTTATTTTTTATGTAAGATAATATAAAGTTATATTTGATATGTTTCTTTTTTTTGAGACAGAGCCTCCAGCTATCACCCTGGTTAGAGTGTCGTGGCATCACAGCTCACAGCAACCTCCAATTCCTGGGCTCAAGCAAGTCTCCTGCCTCCACCTCCCAAGTAGCTGGAACTACAACGCCAGGCCATTTTTTTTGTTGCAACCGTTATTGTTGTTTGGCGGGCCCGGGCTGGATTCAAACCCGCCAGCTCAGGTGTACATGGCTGGCGCAAGATAATATAAAGTTATAAACAGACATTATCTGCCCTGGTTTTTCAGCCTTCTGCTGATAATATGACTTTCTTTTATTTCAGAAGCAGCAGAAGTAGAGACCTTAATTCAACTCCACAGACACCCCTCTGGTCTCTGCTTCTTAGAGCAGGGTGAGGTGACTCTTTTATTACTAAGATAACTGTAGAAAGGACAGTCCCCTAAAACTTTTCTTATTTGAGGCACAGAGGCAGCCTTTCTCTATTCACTGATTAAAAGGTCACAAAATGGAAAAAAGTACATAAATTCTCAGATAGAGGGAGAAAGATGATAATTCTGAAGAATATCTTGTGCTTTCATTCCCTTCCCTTGCTGGCAACTTATCCATGTTATCTTCTGGAGAGAGGAATAGCCAACCACTTGTAGAGCCATGCTTGGGAGCCATAGGGTCAGTGTAGGAAGCCCACCTTTTCCAGACGGGAGAAGATGGTTAAAAGGCCAGTCCAGGGTTTCCAAGGCACACCTGGGATGTGTCTAGGACTGACAAGGAGAGACATTTTCTTAACATCTGATAAACTGACCCCAACTTCTGCAGACTAGTACCTAACCACTCACAGCCTGGGGGAGGACTGTGAAGAGAATAGTATCCTGATGAGAGAGGATACATCTCCTTGTCATGTGGCCTTTGCCTTTTGTATGGAAGTCTTATCTCTTGATATTTCAAATAGGCCATCACCAAAGCCCTTGAGAACTGGGCTAGACTGTGTCAATTTGGCATTGCTGCTACTCCCTCCTAGCCATGGAGAGACAAGGGACTACAGTTCAGAAAGGCCTTCCCCACTGTGGTTCCTGAGAGGTTTAGGGATAGAGTCTGGCCAGGGTCCAAAGAAAGGAGGCCAGTCCAGGGATTAAAGGTAGGCTTTATTTTGAAGGAGCAGAATGGAGTCTGACAACAGACTTCCTAACATAGTTTCAAGGGACTTTTATTGGTGTATTTGGAATTTGGGGGGGATCATGAAAGGTGAGAGTAGTCATCTTTCCTGCAGAGTGAGTAATGCTGTGTCTGAGACTGATTTTAGAATTATTGCCTTCCACAAAAGGTGTTAATCTTGCACAAAGGTTTTATCTCTAGTGTTACCCAGGACCAGGGTAGGAGATTCTGATGTTTCCAGAAACACTGGCCTTGAAGCATTTTAGGATAGAGAGTGGGTTGCTATGACCATGCCATTTGGTCTCTGACTTGCTTTCTGTCACTAACTGTCCTCCCAGAATGGCAAAATTCTTGTCAGGGTCATGAGGATTTATAGGAGTATGGGAAGGGGGATACTGTAATCATGAAATTTGGTTTCTGGCCTCCTTTCTTTAGCTACCTAGCTCCCAAATAACTGTTCTTTTGCCAAGGTCCTGAGGATTTCTTCCCCACAGTTCAAGCATAGATCAGATGATGAGAGGCTCTTGGTGAGTTTTGGAAAGGAAAGTCATTATTCTCAAGAAGTAGTAGCAAGCAGATGATTTTGAAAGCAGCCATGAAAGTGGCCATGAGTTTTGAAAGCAGCTTTTAAATAACTTCTTGAAAAATCTCTGCTTTAGTGTTGCTTGCTGAAGTTGTTAATGATAATGTTTTTCATCTGTGTTGCTATAAAGGAATACCCCAGGCTAGGCTGGGTAATTTATAAAGAAAAGAAGTTGACTTGGCTTATGATTCCACTGACTGGAAGATTGGAAATCTGATGAAAGCATCACATGGTTTCCACTCATGGCAGAAGGCAAAGGGGAACTGGCCAGTGCAGAGATCACACGGCAAGAGAGCAAGTCAGTGCAAGAGTGCAGATCCTAGGCTCTCAAGAGAACTAATAATAGACTGAGAATCCACTTCTACCCAGCCCAGGGAGAGCATTAATCATTTTTTGAGGGATCCACCCTCAGGACCTAAACACCTCCCATTAGGCCTCACCTCCAATGTAGGGGATCAAATATCAGTACCACATTTGGAGGGACAAATATCTAATCTGTAGCAGATGGCTCCCTGACCTTCTTTCCCTCACTCTATAATCCCATGTATTAACAATTTCGTATCTGATATACATAGAGTGGTTTCTGTTTTCCTGATTGAACACTATCTATTACAATAACTAGGCCAAACCTCAAAATCCTCAATTAATATAAATGATGGGGGGAACATGTATTCTTCACTTATGTCATCTACATCCTTGCCTACTAAGGGAATGACCATTCGAAAGCACCAATGTCTTAAGATAATGTTGATTAATAAGCAACAAAGTTTGAAAATGTCTAACTCTTCCATTTATCCTATTTATACCTTAACTTTTTTTTGCAGTTTTTGGCCATGGCCGGGTTTGAACCCCCTACCTCTGGTATATGGGGCCGGCACCCTACTCCTTTGAGCCACAGGTGCTGCCCAATATACCTTAATTTTTATAGAAGTCATAAGTACACTTTTTTTTTTTGAGACAAGAGTCTCACTCTGTTGCCCCAGGCTAGAGTTAGCTTACAGCAACTTTAAACTCCTGGGTTCAAGCATTGCTCTTGCCTCAGCTTCCAAGTAGCTGGGACTAGCTAGAGGCCTGGTACAATGCCCTACTAATTTTTCTATGTTTAGTAGAGATGGAGTCTCACTCTTGCTCAAGCTGGTATCGAACTCCTGAGTTCAAGGGATCCTCCCATCTCGGCTTCCCAGACTGCTAGGATGAAAGGCATGAGCTACCATGATCAGCCAATATACATGGTTTTTAAAAATCAAATAGTTTAGAAGAATGTCTAATGAAGCATAAAAAGTTTCTACCTATAGATATCATTATAAAGTTATCCAAATATGTATAATGTACAGCAACACCAAGAGGAAACCCTGGTATAAAACTTGGAGTTTAGGTGATGATGATGTGTTGGTGTAGTTTCATGGATTATAACAACATACCACTCTGGCGAGGGACATTGATAATGGGGGATGCTGTGCCAGTATGTGGGAAGGGGGTACATGGAAAATCTCTGTGAACTCAATTGTCCTGTGAACCTATAACTGCTTTAAAGAAAGCCTATTTTTTAAAACCCTCCACCTTAACCTCTCCTAACGTCTATTCACTTGCTGAAGGTAGCCATTTCTAGTTTTCTGTCTACCTACAAATAATATTATTTATATCGTCTATAAATGATATGTCTTTGCAACTATTTCTGGGCTCATCAACCATGGACATTAATAATCAGCTTCCCACTCTGTTAGATGTGGTTCTGTCTCTCATGCATCTGCAGGTCAATGGGGGATTGGCTCATCTGACTGGGCCTGTTTGGCTGAACTGACTTTAAGCTGTGGCTCTAGCTGGGCGTGGCCCTTGCTCCATTAAGCTCAGGTCTGCTCCTCTTGGATTCATGATGAGTCCAAGAGGAAGGGCAGGGAAGCTCCTATCACAATGATGGCAGAGGCACAAGGGGGAGGGTTTGGCTGTACAAGAACCTTCCAGTGTCTCGTTGGCCAAAGCATGTCACAGGGCCAAATTAAGGGTAAAGAAGTATATTCTGTCTCTAGCAGCAGGAAGTGCAGAGTCTTATGGCAAGGGGGCTGGTTACAGAGAAAGGTGAAGAATTGGGGCCATTTCTTCAATCTGACCTACTTGTCTTAATTCTATTTTGTGATAGACTTCTCTGTGAGTAACAAGATCTTACCCCAAATAAAACCACACACAACTTTGCCCAGATTTTGGACTCTTTTAAGTGGCAGATAACTACTTAATGATTAGTTTCTTAAATGTCAACATTTTCTTGGGGTTCTGAGAAGGAATTTTGTTAGATGGTATAAGTGTGAAGGATGAAGAAAGTTTGAGTGCAGGTTCTTCCACATCAGTCTAAAACATCTCTGTCTTCCCCTTCCCTTCTGTATAGTGAAGACTGTTTTCAGATGGTGTGTAGACAGCCAGTTGCTACAGAAACATCATTTGATCTGCCCGGAAGATTACTACAGTGATACAGTGCCATTTTGCTCTGCACCTAAAGGTAACAAATGCCCCTGTGGTCTCTCTCAGAGCTTCTGATGTCATTCCAGGGTCACACTGGCCATCTATACTGCCATTTACTACCTCATAGGGTTTTTGGGGGTTTTTTTCTGCGTAAAAAAATTTTTTTTTTGAGACAGGGACTCATGCTCTGTCATCTGGGCTAGAGTCGAGGGGCATCATCATAGCTCACTACAACCTCAAACTCCTAGGGTCAAGCAATCCTCCTGCCTCAGCCTCCCAAGTAGTTGGGACCACAGGCATGTACCACCATGCCTGGTTGATTCTTTATTTTTATTTCTTTTCAGAGAGATACGGTCTCACTATTTTACTCGGGCTGGTCTTCAACTTCTTCTCAGCTTTAGAGCTGAGAAGGTGTTTGGTGTAAGAGGATTGGTATCCGGAGAATTGAGGGTGCTGATGAGAAGTATTCCACGGATGGCCTGAGCTGCATAGGGCAGTAAGGCCAAAAAGACATAGCAGAATCAAGTATTATGGGTACTAAGCCACTTAGTACTTTAAAGTTAGTTGGAAACCCAGTATCTCATGCAGGTAAATAAGAATATAGCTAACATGTTGAGGACTTGCCAGGCATTGTGCTAAGAAATCTGTGGTGGTGCCAGTTTCCTTGTGTTCTTGATAGCCATGTATGTTTGCATGTAATCTCATGGGTGTACAAAGCTAATACAAACTTTGATTCCTTGTGTGAACTTTTCAAAACACATTCTCACATATGGGGTATGTGTCCATGCGTGTGTACGGCAATGGTCTGCTCACATTCTTTGACTGGGTTGGGAAACTGGAAAATATTTTAACACTCTAGTCCTAAATCTTAAATACATAGAATAAGTTCCAGGAATAATTCATATGCTGAAGAGCACATATATCTGGTATGGTAAAGGTGAAAGCTTAAGAGAAAATATCAAGCTAACTGTGGCTTTGGTGGTTTTATTTGGTCATCTTAGAAACATCCACCTCCTCACCTTGGTACAGTAATTCAATTTGTTTCCTTGGGGTCACAGGCAACTTCCTTCCTGGATATTCAAAACTGACATTTAGTTGTGAGATGCGTTCTGTCCCAAAGAAAGACTTGGACAAGAAGCTTGATGTTTCCTGCAAGAAGCTTAATACATTTGAAGATGATTTAGACTACACTGTAGACAGCCTGACTTGGGACTCAGCTCCTAAGATCAAACAAAGGAGCAGAGAAACTGTCAAGGTCAGTTGAGGCCTGTGCACAGCAGTGTGTGTGGGCAGTGGGGACAGGGAAGCAGTGAGGGGGATAAAGCTCAGATGACACCAAAAGTTGTGGTAAATCCACAATAAAGTAGAGTTTTGCATTGGCCTGCTGGGGTCATGCAGTTGGCCAAGATGTAAACATGCACAGTTCCTTTACCTGTCACTGACTCTATTCTATGGTGTGTTTCAAAGAAAGCAGTTTCGGCAAAAAATAAAAACTGGATGAACCACTTACGCGTGCCACAGAGAGAATTAGAGCGACTTTTGCTTGCCAGAATGGAGAGTCGGAACCAATTCTTAAAAAATCCTCGGTTTTTCCCTCCTAATACACCATATGGAGATAAGTCTCTTGTTTTTCTACCAAAGAAGCCAGCACAGGGTGTAGAGCAAGAACAGAGGTATGTTTTTTTTTTTAAATTAAATCATAACTGTGTACATTAATTCATTTATGGGGTACAATGTGCTGAATTGATATATAATTTGGAATGCTTACCTCAAACTGGTTAACATAACCTTCATCTCACTTACTTATTTGTTGTGTTAAGACATTTAGACTCTACTCTTAATAGTTTTGACATGTACCCTTGCATTGTGCATATTAGGTGAGGTCCCACCAAATATCCTCCCTTCTCCCTCCTCTTCCCTCTTTCTTTCTAGACCAGTGGTTCTCAACCTTCCTAATGCTGCAATGTATTTTTATTGTTAAAAGGGGGTTGCGACCCACAGGTTGAGGACTGCTGTTCTAGATTATAGTATGTCTTTCCTTGACTTGTACTTTCAGAAAATCTAACCCTTTAGAGTAAAACCTAGAAAGTCCTGGGTCTGGTATATCTATAGAGGTCTCTAGACTTTTCTGTGGGAGGGTAGTGGTATCAGAATAGAGCAGGGCTTCAGAGTTATCTACAGATGTGGCCTTTGGACATTTCCCAGAGTCCTGGTTTTATGCTTTTCTGACCTGCCAGCATCTTGAGAAATAAAGGTTGGTGTGGCTCCTTATTTATAGCTAAGCAATCTGGGTCCAATGAAAGGAATCTAACTATTGCTCCTTCCATTGGATTCATATGTCTTGGATAGTAATGTTTAAAGTTTGATTAGTCACAAATAATTAGTGTAATTATGATTTTTCTTTAAGAGAGTGCCTTTGCCTAATTTCAGTAATTGTCCTCATGAAAGGAATGAGTTGCTTCATGGGTTCATAATTTTAGTGAAACTAAAACTATTAACACTTCTTTATCAGACAAATAATATTTTGTCATTAAGAAAAATTAGAAAATGGGCGGCACCTGTGGCTCAGTGGGTAGGGTGCTAGCTTCATATACCAAGGGTGGCAGGTTTGAACCCAGCCCTGGCCAGCTAAAACAGCAGTGGTAACTGCAACAAAAAATAGCTGGGTGTTGTGGCAGGTGCCTGTAGTCTCAGCTACTTGGGAAGATGAAGCAAGAAAATCGCTTAAGCCCAAGATTTGGAGGTTGCTGTGAGCTGTGATGGCACAGCACTCTACCGAGGGTGACAGAGTAAAACTCTGTCTCAAAAAAAAAAGAAAGAAAAGAAAAGAAAAATTAGAAAAGATTAATATTTAGATGTGAATTTTATTTTATTTATTTATTTGAGACAGAGTCTCACTTTGTCACCCTCAGTAGAGTACCATGGAGTCATAGCAACTGCAAACTCTTGGGCTCAAGCAATTCTCTTGCCTCAGCCTCCCTCAGTTGCTGGGATTACAGGCACCTGCCAAAACGTCTAGCTGTATTTAGAGGCAAGGTCTCACACTTGCTCAGGCTGGTCTAGAGCTCACGAGTTCTGGTAAACCACCTGCCTCGGCCTCCCAGAGTGCTAGGATTACAGATGTGAGCCACCACACCTGGCCAGAAAAAGACTAATATTTGAAAAGAAAAACACCACCTCTATTAAAAACGCAGTTAACATATTGATGTTTCAGCTTCCAGAGTTTTTGTTATGCATATTGAAAATACATGGTTACATATATTTTCACAAAGGTTGGATCATACTGTGAAATTCTTTTATAACCTATTTTAACAACAAAAACCAACCCCCCCACACCCACACACCCCACCTTAGAGTCAGGCATGGTGGTTTAATGCCTATAATCTACCATTTGGAGACTGAAGGAGGAGGTTCCCTTGAGGGCAGGAATTTGAGATCAGCCTGGGCAACATAGTGAGATTCTTTCTAGACAAAATCAATTTTATTTTAATTAATTAATTAACTTTTTTAGAGACAGAGTTCATTTTATTGCCCTTGGTAGAGTGCCATGGTGTCACAGCTCACAACAACCTCCAGCTCTTGGGCTTAGGTGATTCTCTTACCTCAGACTCCCAAGCTGCTGGGACTACAGGCGCCCACCACAACTCCCAGCTATATTTTTGTTGTTGTTGCAGTTTGGCTGGGACTGGGTTCAAACCTGCTACCCCTGGTATATGGGGCTGGTGCCATACTCACTGAGCCACAGGCATCACCCAATTAAAACAATTTTAGAAAGATTAGCTGACCACAGTGGTGTACACCTGTAGTCCCAACTACTGGGAAGCCCGAGGCAGGTGCATTGCTTGGCCTAGGAGTCTGAGGTTACAGTGTGCTAAGATGAGGCTTCTGCACTCTAGCTTGGGTGACAGAGTGAGACCCTGTCTCAAAAAAAAAAAAACAAAAACAAAAAAATAAACTAATAAATAACATATTGTGAATATCTTTGATGGCTTGGATGCATTTAGTTTTGCCTTAGTTACTACCTAGCATTTCATCATATGGATGAAACTAAAACCCTTTCTTTCCTCTCTTTTTCCTTCCCACAGTTGTGCTGATACTCCAGTATTTCTAGCTAAGCCATCAGTTGGATTTTTCACAGATTATGAAATTGGATCAGTGTATGAGGTAGAAATCTTGTTTCTTTACATATCTTTCACATTTCTTTCTCATTTTTTAAAGTCTTTATTATAAAATGTTTAAAACATACACCAAACTAGGGAAAAGACTTATAGTGACCCCTTGTGCACCCATCATGCAGCTTTAACAGTTATTAATATCTGCATTTTGCTAATCTGATTTCATCTGTTACCCTTACAACCCGTCCATGTGTCTAAGTGCACATGCACACACAGGAGTCTTGTAAGGAATACACGTTGTGTCATTCTTCTGGTAAATACTTCAATTATCAATAAGTATCTCTAACAGATAAGGACTTTCACCCATAACACCATCATCACACCCAGCATTATCTCCTTAATATCAGTTAATCACTGATAATCACTCTTTAATATCAGTTAATATCAGTTAAGACCAGTCACATCTGATAGACCCCCATTTGTCAGTTTGTTCTTGGTTTTATTTAATCAGAATTTAAACACTGCATTTGATTAAAGTATCTCTTAATTCTCCTTTAATTGATAATAATTCCTCCCCCACTTCCTGCTTTTTAAAAATGCTATTTGTTAAAGAATCTGCAATTTCTCACATTTGGATTTGGCTAATTGTGTTGTCAATAGTATGTGGCTATCTTCCTTTAAACATCTTCCTTTATATATCATATTTTCTGTAAATTGATAGTGAGATATTAGAGGTTTGATTAGATTCAGATTTGACTTTTTTTTTTTTCTTTTTTTGGCAAGAATACTTCTTTGGTGGTACTGCATATTTGTTATTGCATTCTATCAGGAGGAAGCAAGGTATCTGAGTTTCTCATTATCAATGATGAATGGTGTCAGATGTTGTAAGACTGATTTATTCTTTATAAAATTCTTATCAACTTTTCACTTGATGATCAGCATCTTTGAAGACTGCAAGATGACTGTTGCCTAGATCCATTTGTCTTAAATTAGGGGTTATAAAATGGTAATTTCTAATTCTATTATTCCTTCTGCATTTATTAGCTGTGATTTTCTATTTTAAAACAAATTCCTTCTGGCTTTTATTCATATGTCTTCCTCCTTGTACTCTCCTTACCTCTATAGGTAATTATTTCTGTTAGTTTGGGTTCTTCATTGTTCCTTTTTGAAACCATAAGCAAATATGTTTATATATTTGAATCTCCTCTCCTTCTACTGTCCTCTGCACCTTATATCCAGTGATTCCCACAAGAGCAGTAAATAGAGACTTTCCTCATTCCTTTTTCCCAGCTTCTTTCTTAATTCTCACTGCTCACCATCCTGGAGAATCAGTTCAAGACCAAGCTTAGCAGTTGCCACCTCCACTCAGTGTGTGCAAAAACAACCAGGCTTAATACTGACAATCTCTTTACGGAAGTGGGTATTGTACTTTGCAGTCTAAAGAGCACTTGCATATTCACAGTTCTTTGGGAACTTCTCAACCACTCATGGCAAAAGCAGACCAATATGGCAACTCTAGTTAGAGGAAGCATTTTCCTTACTCCTTTAATTTAACAGTAATTGTTCTCTTTTGTACTTCTGTACCTGGTCATCATACTTCAAGGACAGTTGGAGAACTTGCCAATGACTCAAAGGAAGGGAGCTATTAATAAAATAATTTCAGTTGGAGAGTGGAGCAGAGCAAAGGGAGAGCTGCTCAAGGATGTATGGAAGATCCTTGTTTGTAGGACTTGATGATGCCTGGTATGGAAGACTGTGCTCAGAGCCTGGTGATCCCTGGAACACAGACTGCCGGGGAACAGTCTTTTCTCCACTCTTTTCCTGGTTGGCTATTGCTCATCCCTTTGATCTTGCATAGTTGTCACTTCTTGGGAAAATCATCCTGACCTTCCCTGACTGGGTTAAACCTATGACAGGCTCATTTTGTACCACTTCCTGCTCTTCTATGATATAATTTTATATTCCCCACTAGGCTGTATCTTTCCCTACAAGGGAAATAATTATTTCTATGTTTGTATAATCATTTTTTTTTAAATACATGTATTTTATTTTTCTTCATTACATTATTCCCCCCCCCCCCGCCCCCCGTCCGTGATAAGACAGAATTGATTTACAGAAAAGAATACAGAAAACACCAAAGCTCCTGGTAGTGGGAGAGATTTCAAGTAGGGAGAGAGAAGCTCTCTCCGTTCCTCTCCCGGTCTTTCCCCGTCTCCTCCTC
>CAUYRH010030802.1:0-86374 GCA_963574655.1 Perodicticus potto
TCAGCCGCGTGCTATCCGAACTCCCCGGGGCGGCCTGCGAGTATGGCCTACGGAGACCCCCACCCCGGGGCGGCCTGCGAGTAAGGCCTACGGAGACCCCCACCCCGGGGCGGCCTGCGAGTAAGGCCTACGGAGACCCCCACCCCCCGTTTTTTTTAACCTCATGTGCTTATGAAAATTATTCTGAAAAACTACCTCCTGGTGCATTTTGAAGTTTTTCAGAGTTGCAAGAGATATTGTGGCGTCTTTAAACCCACAGCTTTCCCAGGGCCTCCCCGCGAGCTGCTTCCTGACTTTTCCCTTTGTTTGGGCCTACAGCTTCTTCCTCTGGGGCAGAGCCTTATTGTGAGATCCTGGATGGGTCCTAGGAGAACTGACCTTACCAAGAATGGAGGTGACATTGTGAAAAGGCAGAGGGGAGGGCTGAAGCCGAGGAGCTGGCTTTGGGCAGGTCCCTGGGAGAACCCTCCAGTCGGGGGTACTCAGCATGTTTTCTTTAGGTCACGGGAGCCTGACTATGTCCTTCTTCCAGCCTCCAGCATGTACACGCCCCCACTCCCATTCATATGGATGTGTGTGCCCAGGGGATGAAAGTGACAGAAGTTCCTCTAGGGGGTGTGTGTAAGTGATGTGTGTCCCCTAGCACTGCCCCAGGGATTCGTGTGACTGTAGGTCACCGAGGTCCTCCAGGGCAGCAGGTGCCCCAGGGACAAATGTCTTCTCCAGCTTTATCCAGGTCCCCCAGGGCAGGGCCTTATCACCCTCAGTAAGTCTCCTTGAGTATTTCCAAGCAAATTGGCCTCTCTTCTCTCAAGCCTTATGCTGGAGACCCACCTTGGCTTGTATTAGTCTGTTTGTCATGGTAAGTGGCTGTCACCCTTCTCTCTGTCAGCACCACTGCCTCTCCGATGGGCTTCCCCCACTGCTGTCATCGGGGCCCTGGACCAGAAATCTTTTCAGTTCCTCTTTAGCTTTACAATAGTAACAGAGGCTCCTCCTCCCAATTCATTCCTCAGTCTGTTTAGCACCTGCAGTGGGTTTGGACTCTGTTAGGACTCTTGGGAACAAGCAGGCCGGAGGCTGTTGCTTTGGTGGAATGGGGACTCAGCGTCCTAATGAATAAACAGACAATTGATAGGAGGATGTGTGTGTGGGGCTGGGTGGGGCTGGGTGGGTTTGGGTTGACACCAGAAGGAACCAGAGAAAGAAGTCTTTTGCAAAACAGCAGGGAAGAGGAATGTTCTGGACTCTTAACCGCTTTTTACAGGTGATATTTATGCTCTTGGAGTTCTGGACTCTTAACAGCTTTTTATAGGTGATAGTTATGCTCTTGGAATATAAATAACTCCCGCCCAAAGTAATGACCTGGTCCTGAGTTTCAGAGTAAAGTGAGTTAATGTGTGCCTGGGAGATTGAGAGCCATTCTTGTTTAATTTAAATATACCAAAAATCCCAGTAGCCAGAAGCATCCTGTGATGAACAGAATAGGCGTGAGAGCAGGAGGAGCAACATCTTGCTGGCATTGCTGATGCTGCTTTCACATGTGAGTTGGCTGAGCTTCCGCTGTGGTTCTCGAGGTAGGGGTGCCTGGCACCCTAGGGGACCCCATACAAACAGAAAGCCACCCACCCTAATTGGACCCAGACACAGGAACTGATGGAGGGGACGGACTGGGAAGGGCCGAGTGGCTTCTTTGTGGGGTAATGAGGGCTTGAATAATTCAGACTTGCTGGTATTTCTGCAGGCCTGTTGCCTTGGCAACTTGCACTCCTGGCCATTCCTGGTGAGAGCAGCTCCTGGCCCTGACTCTGGGCCATCAGAGCTTGTGCTCATCTGCCTGCCAGGGAGTGACCGGGAAGAGGGCCCTCAGGAGGCTTAGTTGTCCATGGCCCTGCCCGCCACCCTGCTGGCTGCGTTTCCTCCTCTGTTGGAAGGTTGACGGTGCAGTCGGACTGTGGATGTGACTCTGTGACTCTGACAGTTTCCTAAGTTGAGAGCCCTGGGGATGGGTGTTTGACTTCACCTGACTGGCAGAGGTCATCTGGGTGTGACAAGGCATGGGAGGACATTTGGGATAAATGTCTCATCCTGTTCGGGGGAGGCAGTATTAGGAAATGTGGGGTGCTGGGGTTTGGCGGAACCATCGCAGGAAATGTCTATGCGTGAACTTCAAGGCAGGCGTGATTCAGGCTCATCTTTAGGGGAGGCACCGCCAGGAGGGTCATGTGGTGGCGAGCTCAGAAAAGGGAAGCATCTAAGTGAGGGCATTGGGAGGTAGGGAGGAGCCCTGCAGACCCAAAGTCTCCCACAGCGTGTCTGGGGACATCACAGAACCCTGTGCTAGGAATGCTGGCCCTCTTTGTTGGGGCCCAAAAGAGCTGGAACAGAGGGAAGACCCTTCAGGCAGATCCCCCCTGGTGACCCTGGGGGGAAGGACCCTGTAGGTCCAGGGGCCAGGAGGTGGGCCTGGGCACAGCGCTGTGAACATCCTCAGAGGCACTGCCAGCTCTGGGTCCAGGGAGGCCCTGGTAGAAAGGGGCCGGGAAGAGTCACCTCCACCCATTTGCCATGAGAGGCCTCCCTGCCCTGTGTTCAGATGCTGGACACCAGGTACCACTGGTCTGTGACCCATGGCAGGATTTCCCAGAGAGCCAAGACCACCAGAGAAGCAGTAAGGAAGTTCCTGTTCCCTGCCCGCCTTTAGAAATACGTATATATTAAGACTATGTGTGCTGTCTGTGTATTTAGAGCAGTTTTAGTTTAACTGTTGTACAGTGCCCCCACCCATTCCTTCTCCCAGGGTCCCCATCTTCCTTGTCCGTCAGTGTTCCTGGGACGTTTCTTATAGTCAAATGTCATTATCTCCCAACGTCCATAGTTTGCATTAGGGGTCCTGCTTGTTGTGGTGCATTTTGTGGGTTTGTACAAACATACAATGATATGTATTTGCCGTTACAGCACCACATACAGGAGTTTCCCTGCCCTAAAAATCCTCTGTGCACGGCCTGTTCATCCCTCTACTTCCCCTAAGCCCTGACAACCACTGATCTTTTTTTTTTTTCCTTTAAACTGTCTCCATGGTTTTGTTTTTTCCAGAATGTCGTATAGGTGGAATCATACAGCCTTTCCAGATTGGCTTCTTGCGTTCAGCGATGGGTCGTTAAGGTTTCTCCACGTATTTTTATGGCTTGATAGTTCATTTCTTTTCAACACTAACAGTCTGTCGTTTGGATGGACCGAGCGAGCAAGGGCATCTTGGCTGCTTCCAAGTTTTGGCAGCTATGAACTAAGCTGCCGTAAACATCCGTGTGCAGGTCTCTGTGTGGCCTAAACGTTCAGTTCATTTGGGCTCATACTAGGGAGCGCCACTGCTGGATTGCACAGTGAGAGTGGGTTTAGTCTTGTAAGAAACTCCCAAACTGTCTAACAAATGTCTGTTCCGTTTTACATCCCCGCCAGCAGTGGATGGACGTATCTGTTCCACGTCCTCATCGGCATTTGGTTGGCAGTGTTCTGGCTTTTGGCCGTTCTAATGGGGGTGCGTGCAGTGCTGTCTCGCCGTTTGAACCGGCATTTGCCTGGTGCTGTGTGATGTGAAGCGTCTTTTCCTGTGCTTATGTGCCCCCTGTGTATGTTCTTGAATGAGGTGTCTCTTAGGGTCTTTGGCTCATTTTTAATAAAGTTGTTTGTTTTCTTGTTGTTGAGTTATAAGAGTTCTTTGCATATTTTAGATACAAGTTCTGTATCAGGTACATGTTCTGTAAATTTTTTTTCCCAGCCTGTGGTTTGTCTTCTCTTCATCCTGATGTCTTTTAAGTAGTTGATGTAGAAATGGTGATAAATGGCAAGATATGAGACCTCATGAACTCGAGCTAAAGAAATCACTAGGCCTGGGCACAGTGGCTCACGCCTATAATCCCAGCAACGTGGTCGATTACTTTAACTCAGGTGTTTAAGACCAGCCTGAGCACAAGCGAGACCTTGTCTCTACTAAAAACAGAAAAACTAGCTGGATGTGATGGTGCCTGTAGTGTTAACTACTTGGGAGGCTGAGGCAGGAGGATCAGTTGAGCCCAGGAGTGTGAGGTTGCTGTGAGCTATGATGCCATGGCACTCTAGCCTGGGTGACAGAGTGAGAGTCGATCTCAAAATAAATAAATAAATAAATAAACAAACAAATACAAGAAATCACTAGGTAACTTTGACATTAAACTGAAGGTTAAAAGTATTAAGTTTCTTTATGGATGATAAATAACTTCTAGGAGAGAAATCTCAGCTCTAAACCACCCTAAACCACCAACCTCCAGTTCCCTTCAGATTATCCAGCATTTATGAGAGGCCATCAGTTGTGTAGATGCTGAGTTGCCCCAGACACCAAGATACTTAAACACTGGGGTGTACTGAGAATACCTAGATACACGTGTTATTTGATTTAGGCCTACAAGGTAGGAATTTGCCCCTATTTTGTGGTTGCAGGAACACAACCTTGCCCAGTAACTACTTCATGGTAATTTAGACCAGTCAGTCTCAACCAGGGTGCTTCTGACCACCAGGGGACATGGGCAGTGTCTGGAGACACTTTTGGTGATTGTACCTGGGACTGGGGTGCTCCTGGTATCAGCGGGTTGGAGCCCAGGGAGGCCAGTAGGCAGCTTGCGGTGCCCATTCAAGGCAGCCTCCGACCCCAGAGCTGGACAGCAGCACTGAGGTGGAGAAACTGATGTTTCTTTCTTTCTTTCTTTTTTTTTTTTCTGAGACAGGATATCATGCTGTTGCCCAGGCTAGAGTGCAGTGGTGTCTTCATAATGCACAGCAACCTCAAACTCCCGGGTTCAAGCGATCCTCCTGCCTCTGCCTCCCTAGTAGCTGAAAATCCTCTCCGGCTGATGGGATGTGGGTGCCTAGTGATTATTATTCTGCTTATAATCTTCAAATCCAAAATTTCTCACTGTGTGTTGTCCTGATCCATCTGCCGTCCTAGGGAACACAGTAACCTGTATAGCACTGGGCTCTTTTCTGGACGTCCTGCAAGAATCTCTCAGAAACTTTGCTTCAGGAAATGGGGACAGTGACACTTGGTCTTACGAGAGAGAATAATGCCTCACTTTATTGCCTGGGGTTGAGGGGCTGGCCTCTTCTGAGGAACAGCTGGCTCTTGGTGGTTCTCTCAGCAATTTGGTTACAAATCTCCCAGGAGAATCCAATCACCTTGGCAACCCCGTGAGTTCTGCATTGAATTTCTGTCTCACCTCTGTGGAATTAATATTTATCACACATCCTGAAGTTACTTACCACCGTGCTCCCTGTCCAGTCGTTGGAATAATTAAAGTTCATTTGGTGTGAGTGAGTGTGCACCTGCTGTGAATGGTTTCAAAGTGTTCAGTTTGATCCCTCTCTGCTGGGGTTGGCAAAGGGCGGGTACCTTACCTCACTATTTTCTTCTTTTCAAATATTGGGTTCCATCACAAAAGGTAGATGCGAAGAAAACCTTTTTTTCCCTTTCTGCACTAGCTGTACATGTTACTTCTTAGCTCTCAGATGAAAAATTGGTTTATCTCCTAATGAGTATATTTGCTATTTATTACATTACACAGAGGCTGAGGAATAAGCCCCGGAATACATTAGCAACACATAACGGCCCAGTGGTGTTAATCTACGAATCTACTGCAATCGCTCTTGGGGTGAAAGACTGCAGACAGAATGTGATCAATTCTAGCAGTCTTTGCTGGCTTTTGCATTATTGAGAGCCTTCTCTAATGCGTGCGCAAATGAGAGATTTCCTTTTGTTACAAGGGAAAAGGGAAGAGCACCAGTTTCTGGCATCGTCAGTTTCTAGGTCTTCCAGCATCTGAGGAATAACTTGCTCAGCTCTGGGAAACCCCAGAGCCTTGTAAATTTCTGCCTACTCTGATGTTCAGACTAAGAGCCTCTGGGTCCTGGGAATAAGCATCCTTGGAGGCTGCATGTTTTAATGCTTCAGGGCCTCATTTCTTCTCTTGTAATGTTGAGAAGTCTGGGGCAGATGCTGGTTCTGTGTGTCTAAGTTGTTGAGTTCCACCAACCCTCAGACATTCGTGCTTATAGCCCCAGCTACTCCAGAGGCTGAATGGGGAGGATTGTTGGAGGCCAAAAGTTCAAGATCAGCTTGGGCAATGTAGTGAGACCCTGACTCTAAAAAATTTTTTTCAAGTATTTAAACAAAACACAGCAAACTCTCGCCCCCAGCTAAAGTTCCATGAATCCTTTAAGCTATTTGCATTGAGGAATGCTAGTATCTTTGTGAAATAGGTCCTGCAGACTAGCAGTTTGCATTTTCAGAGCAGCAGGGGTTTCTGAGCCAGAACTGAATGTTGCATGCCTGGGATGTGAACAGCCTCGGGAGGCACCTTCCCCACCAGGCTGAGGAATCAGAGAACATGAGGCAGACTCAGAGAGTTTCTTATGTTGCTCGTCAGGAGTTGGACTCAAGTGATCCTCCTGTCTCAGCCTCCTGAGTAGCTGGGACCACAGGTACCTGCTGCTGTGCCTGGCTCTTGAGGAACATCTTGTCAAAGCTTAATTTGAAGTGACTTCATCCATCTCTTATTTCTGTTTTTGAAAATTTGAATATGGCTGACTCTTGAATACATGGATATTCTGGGCCTCCTTGCAGCCAAAAACTAGAATTTAATTTTCGACTCCCCTCAAACTTTACTATTAATGGCCTACTGTTGACAGGAAGCCTTACCAATAACATGATCATCAATGAACACATATTCTGTATGTTATATGTATTATGTACTGTATTCTTGTAAAATGAGAGAAAAGAAAATGTTACTAAGAAACCTAAAGGAAGAGAAAACACATGGACAGTAACATTCTGTATCTGTTGATATCTTATATTTACATTGTCTGTTTACAAGGTGAATTGTCTGAAGTGGTGGCAGCTACAGCTGCAGATCTCAACCCACCAAGCATTTCTACTTTTTCTTGTAATGTCATGACTTTTCTGTGCTTCGTGGGAGCATTCCCAGGGTCCCTGGTGACACTTTGTATGGGTCCCCTAGTATTATTCAGGGTTTATGGTATTGAAAAATGTGATGAAAAATATGAAGAGATCTGAAAGAGATCACTTTTAGAGAGAAGAATTAGTCATACAGAGATACTTAGCATCACATGAGGGGCTTCAGAGGGTTTTAACACATTAACTGCCATGTGAGTTGTATTTAACTCATGCTAGTTTTGATTCTGGGGCCTCATGAAACATATATAACTCACAGATCTGTTGAGCTATCTTGACCTAATAAAACACCACTGTTCCAAGGGGGGAAAAATTGTTTTTTTTGTAGCATGACAGTCGGTGAGTTAAGTAGATACTTGTAACACTTGAGCTTACCTCAATAGCAAGAGGAGGTGGCTATGAACTTATTACAGTAGTACAGCAGGGACTACAGTTAATTTTATGCAGTTATGATTTAATGCCACATCTTATAAATTTTTTTTTTGTAGAGACAGAGTCTCACTTTATCGGTAGAGTGCTGTGGACTCACAGCTCACAGCAACCTCCAACTCCTGGGCTTAGGCGATTCTCTTGCCTCAGCCTCCCGAGTAGCTGAGACCACAGGCGCCTGCCACAACACCTGGCTGTTTTTGTTTTGCAGTTCGGCTGGGGCCGGGTTTGAACCCACCACCCTCGGTATATGGGGCCGGAGCCCCACTCGATGAGCCACAGGCACCGCCCTTACTGCCACATCTTTATGCTTCTCCACATTTATGTCAACTGCAAATGTCCAGTCTGTGTTTGTGTGTGTCAGTTTTGATAGATTTTAGCTCTCTTTAACAGATTTGTGTATTTTATGGTAGTACCTGATAAAATACTCATATCTACATATATTTTACTTTATACATTTATGATATACCTAAATTTTTCTTAACTTTTTAAATATTTCTTGACCATGTGGTCTGGCTGCATTCTTTCCACACTGTCACAAATCTCCAAAAAAAATCCAATATATTGAATAAAAATCTGCTTGCAGGCGGTGCCTGTGGCTCAAGGAGTAAGGCGCCGGCCCCATATACTGGAGGTGGTGGGTTCAAACCTAGCCCCAGCTAAAATAAAAAAAGAACATCTGCTTGTAAAGCAGTGGTTCTCAACCTTCCTAATGGTGCGACCCTTTAATACAGTTCCTCATGTTATGGTGACCCCCAGCCATAAAATTATTTACATTGCTACTTCATAACCGTAATTTTGCTACTGTTAGAAATCGTAATGTAAATATCTGTTATGCAAGATGGTCTTAGGCGACCCCTGTGATCCTACAGGTTGAGAACTGTTGTAAAGGGGTCCACATGATTCAAACCCATGTTGTGCAAAGGTAAACTATATTGTCTTTAAAAGTAAGATCCGAACCAATCCTTACTTGTTATGTAAAACTGTCTGAGAAGTGAGGGAAAAAGTTAAAAGAAGATTACAAACAAAAAAATTAACCAGAAAGGAGTCTACAGTAGTCACAGTGTGGCCAGGACTTCTGGGCACTTCTGATGGCCCAGGATTGTGCTGAAATAAACATGTTATGCATTGCTGCTCTCACCAAGCTGCGGGTGGGGCGGATTATGTACTGATCCCCATTTTGTAGATGAGCAAACAGGCTCGGAGAGGCAGAGGTCGTCCCACCAGCAGGTGAGATTTAATCCCTGGCAGTCTGGCAGTTAACCTGACCCTGCTAAACTAGGAGAATGATTCAGCCATGACAGCGCTTCCCAGCTGGCTCCTGGTAGCCCTACTCGTCCTGCTCTTGGAGCTGCACCTGCCCCAGAGTTGGGAAGATGCACCAGAGGAGACAAATTAGATCCACTTTGTGCTGAGCGAGCTGGTTGGCATTTATAGAAAGGAGACGGAAGCCCAGCGGGCTTGCGCTGCTCCAGGACCAAGTCCAGAGTCTCACTGGCTGCCCAGTGCCCTCCAAGCCCCCGTTCCCATCCCCTTCTGTCCCTCAGCTTGTCCCGGGGGTCGTCATTCACGTCCTGTGGGTCCTGCCGTCTTCCTTAGCTCAGAGCCCTCAGCCTCGCTGCTCTCTCCTCTCCAACAACTTTCTGGCTTAACTGTGGCAAGTCCAGGGGGTTGCGGCCCCTCTTTGCCACTTGCACTGTCCTGCCTGTCATTCCTGTTGGGCCGTTGACTTGGTGTCTGTCTTCCTGCTAGCCTGGGCCCCTGCGGTGCGTGTGCCTTGCCGTTTCACTGGAGACAGTGGTGAGAAATGCTTTTCAGCCACTCGAAGTGATCTTCGTGTATTTGCACAGTAAGAGTCTGGTGCTGTGGCCAGGCCACTGATCTTGGGGCCAAACTGCATGGGCTCTGTCTGGGGCTTTGACCTTGAGGGAGGTACTTCCCCATCCTGGGTCACCACCCCTCTTCTGTAAAGGGTACTTAACTCTCAGGGTCACTAGGGAGTTGAGTTATTAAGTGCAGTGATGTAATTGAAACCGGGCTTGGTCACGTCATCGAGTGGGAGAAAATATTTGCAAAACACACATCTGATAAAGGATGGTCCAGGAGACGTGAAGAATGCCTACAACTCAATAATAAAAGACAACTCAGTGAAGGAATAGAATAAAAGGCTTGCACGGATGCTTCACCAGAGGTAGTTGGCCGCTGTGCAATGCAGATTAGAAGCTGCAGATCTAACGGCTGAAAGGCTGATAACGCCGAGGTGTGGGGAGGATGCCGAGTGGCCAATTCTCCTTCCCGCCAGTGGGATGCACAGGGGTGTAGCCACTTACGGGGTCAGTTTGACGGTTTCTTTTCAAAGTAAGCACACATCCTCCCTGTGACCCAGCAGTTCCAACCTGGATATAGTTACTTGAGTGGAACCTATCGGAATACTTGCATAAGAGCTAGAACGTGGAAGTCACGTGGGTGTCCTTCAGCAGGGGCGTGGATGTGTGGACAGCGATGCTTTTCACAGACGGTACCACTGGACAGTGACGAGGAACAAGGTGCCAGGACGTGAAACCACACACAACTCTCAGACCAGAGCTAAAGCAGCCAGACTTGAAAGAGGACAAACACTGTGATTTAATTTCCATACTGTTCCCCACCAGACAAGACTAATAAGACCAGGGGGTGGGTGGGTGGCTGATGGACATAGCCAGAAACATACAATGAGACCGTCAAGACGTTTGGAGAGTTGCTTTCATTTAAAAGAGAGAAAAGTCTGTGGGCCGTCATTTGACCGGTCCAGTTGATGCCTTTGTGGAGAAGGGAAGGGAAGGCACGCCACCTTGGGAGCAGGCGGCGGCTGCTGCTTTCTCGAGAATGCCTGTACTTTGGTAGGAGAGAGAGTGTTTTAGTTACATTTATCCAGAAAACATATTATTAGTATAATGAGATTTTAATGATTTGAAAGTCTGTTGGAGCAGCGCACAGAGAATTTCAATCTCATTGTATTCAGCCGGGTATTGTTTTTATTTTATTTTATTTATTTTTTTGCTTGGGCTTCATTGCAAGGGCATGTTTCTATAATTATTATTTAGTTTTTCCTTTCATAAAGCCCTGCTTGTATGCTGGTTCTTGATTTTTTAGTTTAAAGGATCTCTTGAGGGAAAAAAGAATATTCTTTTTGTAAACGCTTAGCGGCTCGGTCAGAACCGGAGTGTGGGTGCTGTGACAGAGGATGCTAAGTTTGGTTAAGGTTTTCACCAGCACTGCGTTCCTTACTGGGGATCACCCTATAGAGGAAACACCCAGATGTCCACTGCCTGATGAATGGGCAAACAAAATGCAGTACGTCCGTACAGTGGAATACTATTCAGCCACAAAAAGAATGAAGAATTGGTACGTGCTAGCACGTGGATGGACTAGTTGCAAAAGGACAAATACTGTGTAATGTGTCACATTGTGTTCATCATATAATGTGCTCTGTTTATATGAAATACCCAGAAGGGGCGAACTGATGGGCTTGGAAAGTAGATGAATGGTTACCAGGGACTGGGGGAGGGAGAACGACCAGGTGTGACGTTTCGCATCGGCATGATGAAGACGTCTTTGTATTGATTGTGGTGATGGTTGCACAGCTCTTGAGTATACCAAAAGTCATTGATTTGTAGATTTCAAAAGGACCAATTGTATGGAATATGAATTCTACCTCAGTAAAGCTGGTGAAAAAAATAATAATATGTTGCTGAAAGTGGGAGCTCAGAGCTTGTCTGATTTCTTTCTCCACTTGTAAATCAGTTTTCTGGCAGGGCATGGTGGCTTATGCCTATAATCCTAGCATTCAGGGAGGTCAAGTTTGGAGGATGGCTTGAGCTCAGGAGTTCAAGACCAGCCTGAGCTAGAGTGAGACCCCTGTCTTTAAAAAAAGAAACAAGACAAAACAAACAAAAAAGTAAATCTATCTTCCTTGCATATTTTCCAAGGTGGCATCCTTAATGTCTGGTAAGGACTGGGGGATCCCAGACAGACGTGGGATTCTTGGGTCTGCCTTCCCCTCACCTTCTCAGTCACCGACCCAGCAGCAGTGGCAGCTGTTATGTATCAAGGGCTGGCACTGGCCAGAGGCTGTGCTTGGCACCCAATGTAGGTTGTCTTGTCTGATCGAGGCTGTGAGCTTTTGAGGCAGGTGCAATAATACCCCTACTGGGCAAGTGAGGGTGGGAACCCTCAGAAATTGTGTGCACTGGTCTGCCTGGTCTCACATACTTTGGAAGGAGACTTTGCTTCAAACCTCTGAACAGAGACAGTGGCTGTTCAATTCTCCTTTTGTTTTCATATCATAAAAATCTCCATTCAAACATACACTTATTTATCCCCCCATATCCATAAATAAAACTCACATGAAATATATCTTACTACACGGTGCCTAACCCTGTAATCCTAGAACTCTGGGAGGCTGAGGTGGGAGCATCACTTGCTGCCAGGAATTTGAGACCAGCTAGGGCAAGAGCAAGACCCTGCTAAAAAAATAGAAAAACTAGCTGGGCGTTATGGCGAGCTGGAGTCCCAGCTACTCAGGAGGCTGAGGCAGGAGGATTGCTTCAGCCCAGGAGTTGGAGGTTGCTGTGAGCTATGATGATACCAGGGCACTCTATCCTGGGTAACTGAGTGAGACTCTGTCTCAAAGAAAGAAAGGAAGAAACATACATATATATCTGTGTATGTGTGTGTGTAGATAGATAGATAGATATCTTACTGCAAGTGAAGCACGCTATCTCCTTTCTACTGCTCTGTTGCATCTCACTGAGAAAGGTGCTGGCACAGCCTAGTACACTGCTTTCTTGACCCACTGGGGGGCCAAGTAATGTTTTAGATGTTTCTAGGAGAGGTGTCGGGAGGAAAATGAGTTGGTGCGTGCTGAGGAACCCAAGTGCATTCGGAGAGGCTCCAGCGTGGGTTTCTAGCTCTCCTTTTCTCATTGGGTTATTCATTCATCTCTCTGCCTTTACACGGGTCGTTCATGCCACGTGTTTATCAAGTTCCCTGAGAGCAGGTGCCGGGCTGGGAGTTGGGGACCCAGTGAGTAGCGCGGCCTTAGATGCTGCTCCCTGCTCTGGCCCGTGGGCCCCTCCGTGACTCTTGTCTCCATCTTGCTGTCGCTGTTTAGGCTCCGTGGAACGGTCTTGGCATCTTTGCTGAAGATTAGTTCACCGTTGATGGGGGGATGCCATTCTGGGCTCACCGTTGATGGGGGGATGCCCTTCTGGGCTCTCCGCTCGGTCCCACTGGTCTGTACATCTGTCCTTATGCCAGTACCAGGCTGAAGCTGGTACTGAAGCTTTGTAGTAAGTTTTGAAATTGGCAAATGTCACTCCTCCCATTTTGTTCTTCAGGATTTTGGCTGTTGGGATCCTTGGAGATTCTGTATAGAGTTCAGAGTGGGTTTTTCTATCTCTGTAAATATCCACCATTACTTTGGGTAGTATTCGATCCTAACAACGTTCCGTCCGCCTGTCAGTGAACATGGGGAGACCCCACATAGGAAGTCGTTAATTTCCCTCCACGGTGCTCTGCGACTTTCAGTGTACAAGGCTCTCGGCTCCCTGGCAGTTTTAGGCCTCTGGAGACGTCGTGCATGGAACTGTTTTCTATGCCGCATTCCTGCACTGCAGGGCCCCATGTCACCCGCTTGCCCAGTTCTGTCCTTTTTCTTGAAGCAGTTGGGAGTGTGCTGATCTGGAACGGGGCCTTCTCGCGTGACAGGGCCCTCCTCAGTGCTGGGAGACCGGTCACCAGCCTGGCCGTCCCTTGCCAGACGACCTTACACCTCAGCCCCATTGTGGGATGTCACTGACTCCCAGTGTGGGGTCGAGCATCTGACTGGGTTTGGCTGATGGGACCAGGGTGTTTGCAGGGGGGTAGAGCCCATTCTTCCTGAGAGAGCCTACGGCCAGCCCTCCTGTGCCCACCTGGCACATCTGATAGAGGCTCAGATCCAGGCTCAAGGAACAGGGCCCCTGGCCATGATGGAGCCGCACAGTCTGGCCTTCATTATCCAGCCCCCTGGATGTTAATCTGATTCAAACAGGGATGTGGGGCACCCCTTACTCCCGTAGAATGAGCCACAGTGATGTGCTGAATCTAACCCTAACCTGCGAGGTCTCCCCAGCATGTGTGTGATTGCTGGCTGGGGATGGCATGGGCTGGGGACTGGGTCTTGAGGCTGACTGGGTGGCGCCTTGGGCTGTTATCAGTTGGGGAGAGAGAGCAGCCTGGTGTCCAGATGGTACAGAGGATAAGCGGGTTCTGCGGGGAAGGGTTGGAACTGTCCCCACAGGGTGGGGGCTGAGCTGCCGTTTTTTCTCTCCTGCCACCAGCAGTTACTGGAGCTTCCTTTGAGCCAGCGCCGTCCTCGGACTCACGTGCTGACCTGCTGGTTGTCACAGCAGCCCAGGGGGGTGGCCCTGTTGTGGCCCCACTTCACAAATGTGGAACTAACTTCAAGGACAGTGAGGAGAGGCGTTGTGCCCTGGGGCCCAGGGCCTGGGGCTGGGATGCCCCCAACCCCTGAGCCACTCTCTCTGCCTCTTCACCCTGAGTGGGCCACTGTCACCTTCTGCCTCAGCTTCCTCATCTGCATGGCGGGCACGAGGAGGCCTCCACTCCCCCCCAACAGCTCCCTGGGAGGACGTGCAGGGGACAGTGCTGGGGAAGCACAGGGAGACACTTGAGAGCCCGAGGCCAGGCCAGGACACGAATGCAGCCTGAGAGGCAGGGCACGGCCAGGCACGGGCATCCCCAGCTCCTCTGTGGCCCTGACCATGGTGGTGGGGGTGGCATCGTCCTGTCAGGTTAAGGACCAGCAACAGGGCTGGCCATGGGCCACAGGGAGGCCTGTCCTCCTTTCTGGGCCTCCTCTTCTGAGTTCGTTTATTGTTAACGACGGTCTGCAGGGTGGATGGCCCAGGGCATCCAAGACAAGGGGAGGCAGAGCTGGGAATTTGAGGGTGCTGGGAGGGGTCCCCATTTGGAGCACAGCGTGACCCTTCTGGTGGCTCCTCATCATGTGTGTTCCTCTCCTGTGGTTCCTTGGGGTGCCCTCTACCCCAGGGGCGCAGCTACTCCCCCAGGAAACAAAAACAATGCCCTCCCCCATTCAGAACAAACACCAGGGCCTGGGCATTGCATTGATTGACTGGGGTAGGAGTCAAAAGAAACCCCATCTTTAGCCACACCTGGAGGAAATGCCTTAGCTTTGAGTGGGCAGCAGCACTGCTCAGGATTATTAAGGTGGTAAGTGACAGAAACTCAAGGTGCATTATTATTTTAAGCAGAAAAGGTTGAGGCTCAGGTGACTGCTTCTTAGATTCTTAGAGCTGCCATAGCAAAGTACCCACAAAAAGGTAGCTTAAAACAACAGAAATTTATTGTCCCAAATCAGGATTTTGTCTGGGCAGGGCCGTGCGCCCTCTGAAGGCTCCAGGGCGGATCCCTCCTGATTGTAGCTCCTGGTGTCTGTGGGCAGTCTCGAGCTCGTAGGGGTGTCACTCCAGTCTCACGGCCACGTTTTCCCTGTGTCAAGTCCAAACCACATTTCTTTTCTCTCTCATGTGACCCAGGCTGAACTTGAGCTCCTGGGCTCAAGAGATCCTCCTGCCTCAGCTTCCTGAGTAGTCGTGGCTACAGGTGCCTGTGACAACGCCCTGCTTGAATCTCTCCTTTTTATAAGGACAGCAGTCATATTGGGAAGGGCCACCCATATGACCTCATTTTACCTTGATTACCTCTGTGAGATCCTATTTCCGGATAAAGTCACATTCTGAGGTGCAGGGGGCTATAACTCCAATACTCCAATATATCTTTTTGGGGGGAGGGGAACGGCAGTTCAGCCTGTCACTGTAATGAAGCCCCAGAAATGGCCTCAGGGAGTCTTGACCCAGAAATTAGGTGTTGGTGTGACCCTTTACCTGTGTGCGTGGGGTTGGGAACTAGGCACACATCCCTCAGTATCTTCAGGTGGGGTGACCCTCCCCCTCCAGAATGACTGACATGGGGGGGTGGGTCTCACAGGCACCCCCGTCCCATCCTGTCTCAGGACAACCTGTGCTTGACTGTTCCTGTCAGGACCAGTGGCCAGGGGGCTCAGAGGGTGGCCCCCAGATGGAGTGGAGGACAGGGTTCTTGTAGGTGACACAGGGGTGCACACACCACAGAAGCAGAAGGCAGTGGCATGGAATGCACAGTCTAACTCCCCTCGGGCCTGCAGGGAGGCGAGGCCACAGCCGGTGCCAAGCAGGACTGACCACTCCTCCCTTGTTGAGCAAACCGCTTGGCTTTCTTACTTCTCTACTTGAACCACTTCCAGCTGTTCACTAAGTGGAGAGCACTAACAACCATGTGGACGTATCTTTTTGAGGACCTCCAAGGCTGGAGCTTTGGCTCCATTTTCCCTGTGAAGGGAAGGAAGCTTAGCATCCATCCGAGAGCAGGGCGGCAGGCCAGGCTCTGCACTCCGTGGACTGTGCCGCCACCCCCCCCAAATGAGTCCCATTTTACAGATGAGGAAACTGAGGCCCCGAGAAGTGGGAGAAGCCGGGCCTCTTGCTGAGTACTGAAGGCTTCTGTGGGCATCAGGGTGAATCGGAGCCAAAAGGAATGATCCTAACCATGAGCTGGAGAGGTGATCAGCAAACCAGGGGCCCTCCCCACAATTCCCTTTTTTCATTTCAGGCAATAACAAGAATCGAAGGTCCATTTCCCAGGTTTAGGTCCTGTCTGATTAAATTTGGTTCTTGCTTCACTCTTTTTAATGGGCATAAAAACATCCATCTAGTGACAACGTGAGCGGAGGGCATGCCGAGCTCAGGCTGTGTCCCCAAGGTCTATTGGATCCCTCCGGCAGTAAGAGCCCCTTTGAGACAGCATCTCCACGCTGCTGTAGCCTCGTTTATTGGTTTTTATTTTCCTTGGTATTGGAGTGATCTAATTTTAAGCACTATTTCTGAGCACGTTGCAAGGAGCTCCAGGGGCTGCAGCAGCCCTGGAGATCCTGGCTGGAAATCAAACTCAGATTGGCAGTTCGTTCCTGTTAAAGGAGGGAGACCTCTGTCCAGAACATGGCGTGGGTGGATTTTACTGCCAGAGCAGTCTGGGCCTCAGCCCGTCTGCCTCTGCATGGCTCTGGCGGGGAGGGTGAACAAGCCCTATGCCAACTGTGACTTGGGTTTCGTATGTTGGGCACTCGATACCCTGGAATGTGCCTGGATTCAGTGTCACTTGCCGGCTGTGGTGACACAGTATGAGTAGGGTTGCTCCAACCAGACTTGGTTCTGCCTGTGGTCAGATTAACAGGCCTGCTCTTCCACCTCCTGATTGGGAGTGTGGCGTCTTGTTGGCTGCTCCCATGTCCTGCTGTCATTCACTTATGCTTTTCCAGATACATGGCTGTGTCTTTAAGTGCAAATTCCTTTCCCCACATCTCAGTTGTTATCTACGGCAAGAGCTGGCAAACTTGTACCATAAAGGGCCAGAGAGCAAATGTTTAAGTCTCTGGGACATTCTACTGGTAGAGTGTGCAATCAACTATGGATAGATGTAAACAAATAGATGTGGGTGTGTTTTAATAAAGCTTTATTTGTAAAAACAGGCTAAGGGCCAGATTTGGCCCCCAAACTATGGTTTGCTGACCCCCTATCTATGTCAGAGATTTTACACCATAGATTTGAGGAACAGGTAGTCCCTGGGCTATGAACAAGGTAGGTTCTGTGTATTTGTTCTTAAGTTCAATTTGTATGTAGATTGGAACAGGCACACTTACCCATTACCTGTATTAGCCTCTGTTCCTAAATGTGAGTTATACATAAGTTGGCAGTTTGTAACTTGGGGGCTGCCTGTATATGTTTAGTCCCCATTCCTTAAGCTGTGATTTAACAAGAAATTCCGAGACCCGGAATTCGGCTATCTGCTGCACTCTTTGAGACCCAGATATTGCAGACTGGCAGGGTAGTGATACCATCGTTCAGAGGCAGAACTTGGGTCACTTGTCCTCTGTTAGCTCAGTGACCTCCCGTTCAGCAGAGTCCCTGTTGTTTTTGAACAATGAGGATGGTGACAGCACCTCCCGTCCTTATCCTGAGGATTGTTTGAAGAATTAAATATGATAATATGGGGGAAAGTGGGGTATTAGGTAAGGGCTCATGTGTTTGTCACCCGGGTAGAGATGTGAAAACCAAAGCCAAGGCTGGGACTAAAGTGCCGCTCAGGTGCTGGGTGTCTGATTCCTGTTGTCTAATCCGTGTAATCAAGTCCCAGAGGGCCTGTGACTGTCCCTGGCCGCTCCAGCTTCACAGCACCCTGAGTGATAGCCACAGGGGAAGAAGCATAGATCTTCTGTGACCGTTTAGCTCAGCAGCCATAAAAATCCCGCTGCCAGTTAGAGAAAGAGGTCTCTTTGATAGGGGCCATGTCATTAAAGACCTGTGCTCTGTGGCTGCAAATTCCCAGCTGTAAAATATGTATAATTCTTTAGGTGGGAGAAGGATCGACCAGCAGAGTTGTTACATCACTCAGTCTGTTTGTAGGTGCTGGGGGGATTAACACAAAGTGGAGAATGTTCTTCTGGCCAAGCTGCAGCTGCATATAGCCTGTGACGCCAGCACTGGGCACTTGTCTGGCCTCCAACAGAGCCCTTTTGGCCCAGCTCTGACATGTGCCAGGTTTGTACTTCCATGTCTCTGAGAAGAGACTAGCAGGTGACGGGTACTGCGTGGGCATGGGATGCTGGCATCTGACTTAGCAACTGCCGGGAGGGGGAGGGACAGCTACCCTGTCCCTCCCTGATGGAGGGAGCGCTTAGGTCGGCGCTGTCCTTGATTGATGGCGCGTATGCTTGGAGCACTTTGTGTTAACCAGGGGAGAGGGTTGGGCAGCAGTCTCAGAAAGAGTCCAGGAGGGAAACTGAGAGAAGGTCTCTGTTTGGGGTTGATCATGTCCCACTAATAGGTACATTCAAGTCCTGATCCCCCGTGCTTGGGAGTGTGACCCTATTTGGAAACAGGATCTTTGCAGATGTGATTAAGAGGTCTTGGTAAGTTGAGGTTGGCCTGGACTGACTGGCGTCCTCATAAGAAGAGGGAAAAATGCAGAGACAGACACCAGAGGGGAGAGTGGCACATGAGGACAGGGATTGGACTGATGGGGCCACAAGCCAAGGAATGCCAACGGGTGACAGTCACCCCCAGAAACAGGGACCCTCTCCTAGAGCCTTCAGAGAGAGTGCAGCCCTGCCCTACCGTGACTTCAGACCTACAGAACTGGGAGGGAATAAATGCCTTGTTTGGAGCTGCGCAGAGTGTGCTCCTGAAAGGAGTGTATGCTGTCCCTTTAAGGAGTGTAGGCTGTCCCTTTGCGACAGGGGAAGGGTGGCTCCATGCCTGGGTTGCATGTGGGTTTCCACTTGCTGGTGTTTTGACTCAGGCCGGAGAGCAAGGGGAGGTCAGGGACGTGGACGCAGGATTGCCTGGGTTTGAATTCTGCTTGCATCTTTTCCCCTCTGTGGAACCCAGTTGGGCACGGAACCCTGCCTTCGTGCCTCAGTTTCCCTGTCGGCCCCTGTTAGGTGCTGTGGGGCAGGCCCGCGGCGCTCCTGGCGTGAGACCCAGGGCCACGTTGTCCTCAGAGGGGCTGATAGCTTTCTCTTCTCTCTTTCTCTTTTTTTTCCTGCTGCTTGTCTCAACTTGGCAAAAATGCTCAGTTTAGAAGCTTGTAGTTCCATTTATGGGAAAATTAAACACATTTCAGAGTAAATTAAATTAGGGGACTTGCGATCATTAGCTAAGTAAATTATTTTTTAAAAATTTAATGTAGCAAGCAGGATACGGCACATGGTGGCAGGCTCAATAAATATTTGTTAGAGTGAATGATAATTTTATGAGCCAATCAAGTTGTATATAATGGGATTATTTGGTTCTAAAACTAACAAAGTGACTGTAGGGCAATAATGGCTTCTAAAAATAAACTACGCGCTTTGTAAAAAATCCAAGTTGGGGGAGGAGGCTCATGCTGGATTTCACCCAAGAGCGAGGCCCAAGCAGAGCTGGAGCAGAGCTGGGACACCACGTCCTGGGCGGTGTCCGAGGGGGCGTGACCTTCTGAGGATTATTCTGTGGCCTTTAGGCTCTGGAATTTGTCAGTGCTGTGGGCAGAGTGTGTGTTAGGTGTGGCTTGCCCTAGCCGACCTCAGGAGACTGGGGGTTCAAGGGGGACGCCCACTTTTAGTTCATGGTTTATGGTGTCAGAGGTACAGCAGGGACCCTGGGTCTCTACCCTTGGCACCTGTGGGGCTGGGGGGAGCGTCTGCCCAGCATCAGGCCCCTGGTTGGTGAGGGAGAGGAGAGAGAGGCTGGAGGAGGTTGGAACCCTAATCCCACAAATCAGGTCCTGGGAAGCCACTGTGGGGTTGTGCTTGCTGTTCAGAGAGATTGGATGGGAGCCTCCCCGTGTGGTCAGTGCTTTGCTGGAAGCCCGGGCTCTTGGAGAGGCAGTGAGGCCGATGGCTGCCAGAGCTGGCATCATCTTCCTACTCGGCCACCCCCTTGGGGAGGGTGCTGCAGTGACAAGGTCCCCAGACTGACCTCCCTGAGCCTCAGTCACCTCCCTGTCTGGTGGAGATGGAAACACCTGCCTCACTGAGGCCTTGGAAGCAGTAAGTAAGATAATACGCGATCTGTCCCGGTTTCCTAGTGCTGCAGTGACAAGGTCCCCAGACTGGCTGGCTTAAAGAGCAGAAATTTATTGTCAAAGTTCTGAACGCCGGTGGTCTAAAGTCAAGGTGTTGGCGGGGCCAGGCTCCCTCTGAAGGTTCCAGAGGAGGATCCTTCCTGCCTCTCCCGGCTCCTGGTGACGCCGTCGGTGCTCGGCATGTCTTGGTTGTGGCAGCATCACTCAGCCTTAGTCTCCGTGCTCAGGTGTCTGTGCACTGTGTCTCCGTGTCTGCACGTGGCCTTCTTCCCTCTACGGCGTCTGTGTCCACATTGAAGGAGACCAGTGTACCCTCATCTTGCCTTGGTTACATGGGCAAATTCTCAGGTTCCAGGTGGGCATGAATTGGGGGGGCACCATTCAACCCCCAGTAGCTGGTGCTTGGTTGGTGCCGACAACCTGCTGGTCATTATCACCACCCCTGTTAGTGCCTCACAGAGGAGCGGGTGCCGGGGCTGCACCGTCGGAGCTCAGCCGATGCTGTTTTATCCTAGTTTTGCACACCCGGGGGTTCATTTCAGAGTCTGTGCTTGGCTTCAGAGGGAGTGGGGAGGAGGATTTGCTCCCCTCTTTTGATTAATAAAAGACTGTGAGGCTGCGTCTGGATGGTTCCCACAGCTTACACTGGGTTAAGCCCCTAGAGGTTTTCTTCTGCCGGCACCGTTTCATCCTACATAGCTTCTCAGCCTTAAGGTAAACAGGAGTTTTTATGACATATACTTGTTTAAAATCAGTGCTATTCGCTGTCAGCCCTGGGAAGCTGAGTGGGCTGGTGTGCTGTCCTGTTCTCAGGGGAGAAGATGCCCATTGCCACGTGGGTGTAAATTCGGAGTATCACATACTTGGTGCTGATTGTCTCGGCTTAAAAAAAAAAAAGAGGTCATACATCTTTTCCTTTATAAAGTCTCACTTAGCTTGTTTGATGGGTCCAGAAGGTGTGTCCCTGCACAGACGCGGAGCCCATTGTTGTGTAGTTTCAGCAGAACTCCTAGTTCTCCTTGGGGTGTGTTTGCTCAGCACAATGGGGGGTGGACGTGATATACATAGGCTGTGTGTCCCTCCGTGCCACACTGTCGCTGCTTGTTCTCAGCAGAAATGTTCTTGATGTGTCCTGGGCAGGTGGAAAGGACACTCAGAAATGTAAGGTGACTTCTCGAATTAGAACTTTGTGGCCGTTATGGGAGGCATTTTTAAATCCTGTGGTAATGGAAACCTCTCAATAAGAAACCTTTATTATTAATTAATTAATTTATTTATTGAGATAGAGTCTCACTCTGTTGCCCTGGGTAGAGTGTCGTGGCATCATAGCTCACAGCAACCACAAACTCCTGGGCTTGAGTAGTCCTCTTGCTTCAGCCTCCCAAGTAGCTGGGACTACAGGCACCCGCCATAATACTCAGCTAGATTTTCTATTTTTGGTAGAGATGGGAGTCTCACTCTTGCTCAGGCTGGTCTTAAATTCCTGAGGTCAAGGAATCCTCCTGCCTCAGCCTCCCAGAGTGTTAGGAGTAAGGCTCAAACCACTGCACTTGGCCTATGGGAAATTTTTAAATGTTTGCACAGGAAAACCTAGGCCAAGCCAGAAGAAATTGGTGGTGGGGAGCATGGTGGGAGCTGGGAGCTTTAGGATTCCAAAAATCGTGGCATTTTGGTCTGGCCTTGGGGAAGTCAGAGGTTAGTGCGAGATAGTCCCTGTGGACTTACCTGGGTGGACGTCTTCTGGTGTCCCAGCTGTGTTAGGCATTAATTCCTAGAGGAAGGGGGCCCCTCTAGGCTTCCCTGGGTGCAGGCCAGGGAGATGTCTTACATGTCACTCAAGAAGAGAAGTGGGGAGGATGGGACGGGGTCTAACGAGCTGGCTGGAGTGCTGTGCTATACTTAGTCCTTTCCTTCTTCAGCATGGAGCCAGTTCTCGCCGTTCGCAGCAGCTGTGTGCTGTGGAGTCACCACCGACCCTGAGGAGCCGTCCAAGCCTAGTGGAGCGCAGGGCTGGGCTCCTGCGAGCCTCTGGTCCCATATAGCAACATGCCCGTGTATCACTTGGCCTTTTATATGCTTCTGTCTGAAGACGCCTTCTTTAACATGTGCTGTTTATTCACTAACATCACGTCCATGGCCAGCAGCGCTTCACGCCTGGACGAAACTTCTCTCCCGTGGACTTTGTCTGTAATGCACATCACAGCCTCCTTGGACTTGGGAATGCTGGGAGTACTACTCTGGGGGCCTGTTTTAAATAGCAAAGTCACCAAGAAAAAGCCCAAAAATGTGAATATGGCATTAAGTGAACCGTGAAAGGAACACTTGCTGATTATACGCAAGCTGGAACAGAAGGCAGAGCGTGCTGTGTGGCCTCCGATGGGACACGCTTGTCAGGGGACTCCAGCGTTTTGCTGTGTAATGCATTGGTAACTGACCTCATCAGTGCCAAGAGAGTACTGGTTTGGGGGTTAAAAATTTTGGTAACGGCCAGGCACAGTGGCTCATGCCTGTAATCCCAGGAGCTGCTTGAGCTCAGGAGTCCAAGATCAGCCTGAGCATGAGTGAGACTCTGATTCTATAAAAAATAGAAAAACTAGCTGGGCATTGTGGCAGGCATCTGTATTCCCAGCTACTTGGGAAGCTGAGGCAGGAGGATAGCTTGAGCCCAAGGGTCTGAGGTTGCTATGAGCTTGACTGATGCCACGGCTCTCCAGCCTGGGCAACAGAGTGAGAGTCTATGTCCCCCCAGAATTTCAGCAAGTGGGCAAGTCTGAAAACATAGACTCCCCAAAGGATGGGGATTGATTACTGTGGTAATTATTTGTCAAGCACGGCAGGAGGAGCAAACAAACTGTTCTCCTCATGCACCACCCCATACCCACTTCTAATACCAGTTAAGTGGGACCCTCTCCCCGCACAACATGCAGACCCCAGCAGGTGTCCTGTAAGCTGATTGAGTCGGACGCTGTCCCCCTGGAGAGAGCATCAGAGCCCACGGGTGCAGGGCCCAGCCCCACAGGACTGCGCTCCACCTCTGATGCCAGTTGTAGCCCTAGTCGTGGCCTGTGCTTCTGACCGACAGGCTGTAAATCGGCGTTCCCATGACTCTCTCCTCACGTTCAATTGATTGGCCAGGACGGTCCAAGGAGCTCAGGGAAGTGTTTTCTTACTTTTACTGGTTTATTAGTAAAGGATATGAAGAGGTGCACAGGGAGGGGTCTGTGAGGGTCCCGAGTGCAGGGGCTTCTGTACTCAGGGAGTTGGGAGGTTCCAGGCTCCAGCATGAGGATTGTTTACCAGCCCAGAAGATCCCCAAACCCTGAAGTTCGGGATTTTTACGAAGGCTTCTGCATGCAGGCATGATCCATTATTAACTCCGTTTCCAGGTCCTGTCTGGAGCACAGGGAGTGGATCTGAGAGCTCCAGGCTCCTAATCCTGGCTCCGTCTTCTTGGTGACCAGCCCCCATCCGGGAGCCACCAGAGTCATCTCACGAGAACAGAAGGTGCTCCCAGCACCCAGGAATTCCATGGGATTTAGAAGCTTTGTTCAGGAACCAAATATTAGAACAAAAGATATTCCCAGCACCCCCGTGGCTCAGAAAATTGCAAAGGACTGGGGCAGAGACTGGTGTGAATACTGCTTACTATTCCTTAAGTGTCCACTGAGGGGCCTTGGGCCCCTGCCCTCGGGGTCATGGTTAAGAGGGTGGCAGACAGGGACAATGTGGTGACAGGTGACATCAGGGAAGGCTCTCTGGGCCATGTGATTCCCCAGGGTCGGGCTCCTGCCCAGGGGTGTGTGTGGCTGTCCAGTTCATTCCCTGCTGCATGGTTTGCTGAGGTCCTGCGCTCAAAAAGGACACAGTCCCTGCTGGAGAGGGCCTGGCAGCCGGCTGCTGCTTGTCCAGATGATTTTGGGAGTGACTTGCATCTTTGGCTGTCCTCTTACTTTGATACCAGCTCCTCGAAGGCAGGGCCTTGTTTTTCTCACTGTGGCACCCGAGGCTTGAGTGACGCCTGGTGGACAGCAGGTGCGCGGCACACGCCTGGGGGGGTCCTGACGTGCACTCTGTATGTTACCTTGAGAGCCCGGCTCAGCCCTCACTGCCTCCGTTTTCTCCTCTGTTAGATGAAGAGGGTGGTGAGAGTCCCCCTTCCCTTGCCTTAGGGGACCTTGATGCAGCAGTGATGTGCAGCCTCTGGGGGAATAGGCTTTAGATAAAAGTGGGTGCGGCTCCCGTCTGACTCCTTCACCCCATTCTAAGACCTTCCTTCCGAGAAGTGAGTAGCTCCGAGAGCCAGCCTGCCTCCTCCACAGTTGGGGCAGCTGGGCATGCTTTGGTTTTCTGTTTCTTGTGTATGATTTGTGTTGTCATGGAAACGGGGGACAAGTGTTCAGAGCCTGAGAGTTTGGTCCTCCTGATGTAGTCTGCAGCCAGGAGATGCATCTGGGATGTCGTGCGCCTGCGGGGGATGTCACCTCCCTCTGAGGGTTATGGGCACCCGGCTGTGAGAGCCCCAGACCCCTCACCTCTCCTGCCCTGGGGCCCAGACACAGCGAGAGCAGAGGTCCGGGAAGAGTCTGTTGCTCTGTTTTCTTGCTGAGTGACATGTGCCCTAAGTCACGCCCTTCCTTCCTTCTTTGTTGTGGGTTTGTGGCCTGGGATACAGTCTGGGGGGCTGTGGAATCGCTGGGGGTCAAGATAGCAATGACGTTTGTGGCCAGCGGGGTGCTATCACTTGAGAACAACCTGGCCCTCTGTACGTCTTCATCCCGTGCGGCCTCTCCCAGCATCTCCCTAAAGAGGCCTGTCCTCCAACTGCAAGTCATGGTGGCACCCCGGCCGCATCTGTTTATGAACTTGGCGCATGTGGCTGCCTGCCCGGCGACGCTGGCTGTGCTGTCTGCAGAGCAGTGGGGACCGTTCTCAGCCCTCCTCCAGCTGCTCCCTCCTCACCAGTGAGTTGTCCCGTTGCCTTCCTGCCATTTTCGGCAGAAGTTAAACCGGCCTGGCCCTTATTTTCTTTTTTGCTTTATGGCAGAATTTTATTTTTGTGAGAAGGGACCCTGGGCGGCGACTTGACTTTTCTCAGGAGGGTGACGAGGACAGTTTTCTCACCGTGGCTCAGAAGGCTGGGGTCTCGCTTGGGGAGCGAAGTTTCCGTCACTCTGGTGGAGCATGTGGATCTTTGGGCCCAGAAGAATGTGTTTGGAACATTTTCAGGGACAAGTTGCTGTAAGAGTGTCCCCCCGTGCAGTATCGGAGGGGATGGATTTCTTTGGTTCTTTCTCCTTTCTAACTGGCTGTTCTTGGTCAGTCAGTGTCTGGCTGTCCTGTGAGATGTTCTGTCTGTCTTGTCTTTGGGAGGCAGGTCAGTGGAAGGCGCTTTTCGTTGGGCAGGCCTGGGGCTGAGCCTGGGGCTGCTGTTGTGTCCATTGGGACAGTCAGCCCAGTTGTCCTGGTGTTCGGTTTTCCCACCTGTGAAGTGGGAATGAGGGCACAGCTGGAGATCGCTGAGCTTTCTGTTACAGACTGTTCCAGCCTCTTAATGCACTTTGCCTTGTGCTATCCTCATAACTTTTTTTCCTACAGTTGAGGAAACTGAAGCCCAGAGAGGTTAAGTAACCCGCCCAAGGTCACCCAGCAAGTGGGCCAGTGGCAGCCTGGCTCCCTAGTCAGTGTGTTAACCTTGGCTTGAAGGCCACCTCCCCGGGCCCTGCTTATTCACCTGCTCTGAGTTTCTGACACTGGGAAAGCCCCCAACAAACTCTCCTTCCCCTCTTTGGTGGAATACACATTTTTTCCTGAACTTTGCCTGCTGTGTCCTCAGGCAGGGGATGCTGTGTCCAGGTATGCAGATGAATGAGACGGGGGCCCCTGCCTCCCGGAGCTCACAGACGGAGTTTTGCCTTTGATCTCGGAGTTCTTTTCAGCAGGCTTTTTGCAGGTGCAGGGCCATTTTCAGAGGAGAAACTAGCAGGTGAAGGAAGGGCCCGAGGAAACGGAAAGCAGGGAGGCTCTTGGCTCGGTCTCTGAAGCAGCTCTTCAGAGACAATAGGCCTTATAATAAAAGGGAAAAAGTGATTGAACTAGGCCAGGGGCTCTTCCCAGCAGTGCAGGCAGGGGAGAGGGGCAGACCAGGCCTACCCATCCCTGACCTTGAACGACTTGCTCTGTCTGAACAAGGGCTGGAGCCTCTTCACTCAGGCACGTTGGATTTTAACCCCTGAGGCTCCATCTTGCCAAACTTACTCTAAGCCAGTGGTTCCTCCTATTCAAGGGCCCACCTGCCCTAGACTCCAGACCAGGATCCCCAACCTTGGCCTTGTGGGGCAAGAGTCCCCACAAGGGGGGGTCACTCCCAGCACTGTTTCTGGGAGAGTGTCCTGGGACTGGTGCTGGGTGGGCAGGGGAGGGAGATGCTGGCTCTGAGAAGTGCTGTAGAAAAGACATCTGTTTAGCTTTACTTAACCCGGCACCTCCTCTAGTTCTGGGACCTTTGAATGTCCTGGGCAGCTCACTTTGGGCCCTATCCGTGAAGACCACATAAAGGGGTGTCCTGCTGCTTTACAGTTTTCCTCAGGGTGCGTCAAACCAGTGTCAAAGGACGTGCCGATGGGCAGAGGAGGTCTGGTACGTATTCTGCTAGAAGAAGGGTCCCCAGCCTCCAAATGCTTGAGGACCTGATGGAGACTTGGGTGGGCCTTGCCTTTGCACCCAGAGGTCTCTCCTGGAATCAGTCTTGTCACCAGACTGTTCGTCACCTTCTTCCAAGCTTACTGTCCCCTGTTGCGTATGAGGTCACAGAAGTTTTGATGGGGCTTGTCGGTGAACGTGTGTGTATTCTGAATCCTCAGCTCGTAAGGTAGGAGGACTCAAACTCTAGCTCTGTGTCCTGGGGGACACTTGGGCAGTGTCCTTCATTTCCCTAAGCTTCATTCTTCTCATTCATGAAGATGGCAGTAATCAGGGTAACCCACTCACAGGCTTGCTGGGGACCCCCGCGGGCCTCCACACTTGGCCTATAGTAGGCACCCTGGAAAGGGAAGCCGCTGCTGTCACTTCTGTGCTGCCGCCAGCTGCCGGCTTGGGTCCTGCCTCCATCCCTCCCTCTCTGCAGGAAGGGTCTAAGAACAGGAGAACTTCTGAAGATTTCTTAGGTGTCCGTGACTCCCATGTCTGTTACCCTGTGGAAAGGGCTTTGCAGCTGGACAGAGTGGGTTGCACATGGAGCTCCCTGACCACGAGTGAGTCCCCTGTTTGCTGTCTCCCCTGCCCTGTCCCCATCCCAGCCCCCTTCCCAGGCAGTCGGGAGCCTGGCCAAGCTCACAGGGAGGATGTGTGTGGACGGCCCTTGGTGAGAGCTGACCCCCCTATCCCCAGCCCACAGGCCGTCTCTCACACCCGCTCAGTTAGGGAATTTCAGTGGGTGTGGAGTAGGATAAGAGAAGGGAACTTGAGAAGGAAGAGCTGGCGGTTTGCTGATTGGAACTTCAGAGGCTCCCTCTCTCTTCCTGGCTGGGTAGACGTCTTCCTGCCACAGGACCACCCGAGTAAAAGGACATGTTCAGTTATCATTACTAAGTCCCCTGCCTACTGGGAACATTGGGATGGAGGACGTGAACCCTCTTTCTCCACCACGCAGGATAAACTCCTTCAAGACTGGGCTCCAATGGCTCGGCACCCATAGCTCAGTGAAAAGAGCGCAGGCCACATGCATCAAAGCTGGTGGGTTCAAGCCCAGCCCGGGCCTGCTAAACAATGACAACTGCAACCAAAAAACAGTCAGGCGTTGTGGCAGGTGCCTGTAGTCCCAGCTACTTGGGAGGCTGAGGCAAGAGAATCGCTTAAGCCCAAGAGTTGGAGGTTGCTGTGAACTGTGACACCACGGCATTCTACTGAGGATGACATAGTGAGATTCCATCTCAAAAACAAACAAACAAAAGATTGGGGTCCAACGTTGCCTCCTGCATGAAGCCTCCCTGAACTACTACTCTCCCAGGTCCCCAGATTCTCACACTGCTTCATTACTTGTTTCTGGGCACTCAGGCCATGGGGCAGGCCCTGTGTCTGAGATCCTCACCCACCCCACCCTCCGGCCCTCCTGGGGCAGGCCTGATGTTAGTAAGCGTCCCCACTACCCCCCTTTAACCCTCCTGGTGCCTGGTGGCCCACCCCACCTCTGGCCCTCCTGGTGCAGGCCTGATGTTAGTAAGTGTCCACTAGGTGCTGGTTGGATGAGTGAATGAGGCCAAATCTTATCATAATTCTGCGGTAGGACTTGTCTACAAAGCCAGACTTTCTTATTAAGTGGAGGAATTTCAAGTTAAAGCGAGCGAACACATCCATATCTACTTTTCCTCAGCTCCTGAAAGGGATCCTTACAGCTGTTTTGTCCAAATGCAGAAGTTTCTGTGCAGCCGAGGGAGCGGGACAGGTGTTTAAAATTTGGGATGTCCTGTACTTGAGCAGGAACATTCATCGTTTCCAGGCCAGGACCCCGGAGGAGGGGACATCCCTCTGCAGGTGGGCTGTAGCAGCTGCCCTGGGATAGGCGCTGGGGCCACCTCCTTCCCCACTGCTGGGCTCAGTGACCCGCCTATTTGTGGTAGCTCCTCAAGATGGATTTTCGAGTATTGTTGGCATTTTTACATGTTCTGTCATGAAGGAGGTGTGGTTATGACACATGTTTTATGTAGTTATTCAGTGGACATGTATGAGGGCCTGATGTGTGTCAGACCCTGTGCTGGGCAGACAAGGTCCCTGCACTTGGGAACTTCTGCTCAAGTTGGAGACAGTTTATTAAACAAAATAATAAGAGAGTGTTGGGCTTCAGGGTGGGAGTGAAGCAGAGTTCTGGGATAGCCATCCATGGGGCGTTTGGGGCGGGGGCCTAGGAAGGGCTCTCTGGAAGCAGGAGAAGCAGCCGGTCATCTGAAGCTGGGACGAGCCCCCCAGCTAAAGGAGGAAGCCTGGTGGCACCGGTCAGCGCTGGGGTCTGTGAGCCCGTGGTCTGTCTTGTCGCCTGCACAGCAGATTGGGTGAGCGACACTGACAGAGGCCGTTGCTTTAGTGCTGGTTGGTGGCACCTCCTGGCAGCAGCTGTCTAAGCCATTCAGGACGATGACTCTACTCTTGGCTGGCCTGGCTGGCCCTGCCTGGCCCCAGCTGTCACTGGTACCCAGAGCTTGCACCTGGCTAGAGCCCAGTGGCTTCCCCACTTGCCACTGCCGGACGCTTCCTTGTGGGGTGCCCCGTTGTCAGGGTAACCAGAGGCCAACCAGAGCCAACCTCGAGCGAGCTGCCGAAGTCACAGCCTTGAGTGGGGATTGGGAAGGCTGACCTGGCCTGCGGGACAGAAGTAGCAAAGGACCCCCACCACTCCCAGGGAGGAAGAGGGGGATGGGATGGGGAATCATGAGGCATCCCCTCCTCCAGCTGCCCACCGGAGCCCCAGCCCAGGCCAGTGGTGCTGTGTGGGGCAGTTAGAATCTGGCAGCGAGCTTGTCCCTGCCCTGGGGCCCCTTCCTCTGGCCTAGCCCATGTCCACACTGGGTGAGAAAGAAAAAGACAGGGGAGTGCAGGCCATCTCTCCACAACAAGGGACCCACTTGTGGGAGCCGCCTTCCCCAGGGTGCCCAGATGCAAGCAGGCAGGAGGCTTAGTCTGCCTGGCCATGCCTTTGTCCTGAAGGGTCTGCTTGGCCTTGTGGGCTGAAGGATACCCACACTGCCCACTCAGCACCTGCAGTTACACAGCAGGTGACAGACAGAGCTGGGATGTCCACGCAACAATGCTTGGGGCAGGGCAGGACCCCAGCATGCTGGGGATGCTGAGCTGGGTGACGGCTCAGGACTGTGCGGACACGACTCGGTGTGGAGCATGTCGGGAGCCTCTGTCTCTTACACTTCCTGGGCTCCCAGGGGCCCCCAGGCAGCCCTGACTGGGCTTGTCAGTGAATGTATGTTTATTCTGGATTTTTTTTTTTTTTTTTGAGACAGACTCTCATTATGTCACCTTGGGTAGAGTGCCCTGGCATCACAGCTCACAGCAATCTCAAAACTCTTGGGCTTAAGTGATTCTCTTGCCTCAGCCTCACAAGTAACTGAGATGACAGGTGCCTGCCATATTCTGAATCTTTAACTCACAAGGCAGGAGGAATCAAACCCCAGCTCCGTGTCCTCCTGGCCAGCAGAGTCTATGACCTTGATGTGGGATGAGTGGTTGGGGGCTGTCCTGGACACCGTAGGGTGTTAGTGCCCCTCTGGCCTCTGCACACTGGCCGTCAATCGTGACGCCCCGACTGTCTCCAGACTCTGCCCTGTGTTCCCCTGGGGGTGGAGGACAAATTCCCCCAGTTGAGAGCCACCTAGGAGGTGCCCCAGGAGCTGGAGGTGTCGAGAGAAAGGGAAGCTCTGGGCCCGGGGATGCGGCTGCCGGTGGCCTGCCTGGATTCATGCACGCGTGTGCATACACACCCACACACATAGTGACCCTGGAGGGCCCCCCCACTGCTGCTCTTTTTAAAAACTTTAAAAAGCAAATTTTAGAGCAGTTTTAGGTTCACAGCAAGATTGAAAGGAAGGATGGAGATTTCCTGCACCCCTACCCCACATGTGCACAGCCTCCGCCGAGGCCCCCTCCCCACTAGGGAACACTTGTTACAACTGATGGGCCCATATCCATAGCATTGTCCCCAGAGTCCAGTTTACTTCAGGGCTCACTCCTGGTGTTGGGCGTTCTGTGGGTTTGCACAGATGTGTGACGACACGGATCCACCATCCTAGGATCCTCCCAAGTGGTTTCTGTGCCCCAAGAGTCCTCTGCACTCTGCCTGTCCCCTTTGTGTACCCCGGCCTGCTGCTGTCCCCGTGGTCTTACCTCTTCCTGAGTGTCCGTGGTTGGGACCACATAGAGCAGCCTCTGCAGGTTGGCAGCATTTGCTCAGTTGAGAGCATCTGTGTCCACGTGACTTTACAAAGTGAGCAGCTTGCGTCTTCCTAATGCTGAGTGACACTCCCTGTGTCTCCTCATCACGGCTGCGTGTCTTGTCACTTTCGCTGGTGGCCCAGAGTCCGTGAGTTGGGATCAAGCAGCCGGGCCAGGACCAGAGACTGGGCCTGAGGCCTGAGGGCGGCACACCCTGGCTGCACCTGGCAGGGCCTATGGGTCGTCCTCACCAGTAGTGGGGGCTGGGGGTGGGGAGCCCTGCAGGGCCAAGTGGGAGAATCACTGCTAAAGGCGCAGGGCGGGACCTGGCAAGTCCAGCAAGGGCGCCTGGGGGTACGGAGGAAAGAGCTCAGCCCTTTTGACTCTGGGGCCCTGGTGAATTTCTCAAGGAGAAGACTCTCACAGACCCTGGCAGGCTGGTACCCAGGAGGATGGTGGCGGGATTGAGAAGACATTGTGTCAGGCGTCTGAAGAGATGCAGAGTGGCGGGGAGAGGCTTGTGGGTCCCCGCTAGGTCTGAAAAGGTCGGGCAGGTCATGCATCTCTGGTTGCCTCCCGTGAACCCCCTGAATGACCTGGCCACGGAGGGAGGCGGTGGGCGGCCTAAGCCCCGAGGCCTTCCAGGCTGCTCCACTGGGCTGAGCTATCCCGAGAAGCTGCAGGGGAGAAGTGACTTCAGGTCCTGCTGCCTGCGAAGACCTTTTATGTGCTTTTGCACATAAAAATACATTTAGCAGATTTGCTACTAAGAATCCAGCCTCCTCAGGCTTTGGTGTTATGGGACATTGACCTGCGGTGGCCTTGGAGACAGTTGTGTTTTTATCTTTGGTGTTGGTCAGACATATCCTCTCTGCTAGTTTGAGGTCCTCTCTGCCTCTGTGACCAAAGCCACGTCTGTTTCAGAACCTGCTGTGCCATCAGGTGTCCAACGTGGAGCTGGTCCTCAGTGAACTGGAGCAGAGAAGGTTCCAGCCTGTTTGAAGTGACATGAAGTCACTTGGGCTGTCTTCAGACTGTCAGTTTCTTAGGGCTGCGGTAGCAAAATGCCATAAATTCAGTGGTTTAAAACAATACAAATGTATTATTTTATAATTCTGGAAGTCAGACGTCCTAACATCTTGAGGTCAGAGGCTTTGGGCAGAAGCCCTTCCCTTGACTTTTTAGCTTCCGGTGGCCCCACGTTCCCTGGTACATGTCCCCTTACTCCGTCCTCAAAGCTGCCAGCATGGCGTCTTCCAGTCCGTCTGTCTCTGACTCCAACAGTCCCACTTCCCTGTTAGGACCCACCCACATAATCCAGGCTGATCCCCCATCTCAAGGTCCTTCTTCGTGTTTGTGGGATTGAGGTGGACATCTTCCAGGTGGCCCACTGTCCAGCCCGCCACAGAGCCCGTATACATGGAGTACAGCGAGCTCCAGAAAGGGCACCATGGGAGGAAGGAGCAATAGAGTCCTGACGTCTGATCCATCTGGGAATTCACCATGGAACTCGCCGAGTTTGCTGAGCACCTCCTGTGGTCCAGGAGCCTGGGAGACAAAGCGGGCTGTGTGTGTGTGTCCTCACAGAGCCCTGAGGACACAAGTTCGGTAACATAGATGGACACCTGCTGTGACTTCATCTGTGATAATGGGAGTGTGTATGGGAAGTGGGGGCGGGAAGGGCCTCTCAACATGCCTGACCTCCGAGTCCAGAGGTGCATGGACGTGGGGACACTTGAGTCCTGAGGGTCTTTTGCCCTTATTGCTACAAAGGGGCGTTGCATCCATTTGGGATGCTGGAGCTGTCTGTGTCTGGAGGGGCTGAATGCAATGGTTCTGAGTGTCTGAGGTGGGAAACAGCTGCCAGCGTGAGGGGCTGGTGGCTTCAAGCACCCCACACAGCCCCCTGCTTTTGGAAGGGGCCTGTCTCCCCAGTGGGCTGATCGTCTTGCTATGAAACCTCCCAACTTGTGTCGCCTCTCGCTTCTGCCGCTAGAGGGCGCTCCTTTCGGCCTTTTCCGAGTTGTCTCCCAGTTGAGCGTTTCTATGGCAGGTGCACAGCAGAGTCCATTTTTTTTCTAAAGACTTAATGATTTAATCTTCTTATTTTCTCAGCAGAGCACGCTTTGGATTTCCCTGGATATGTTGAGACATTACTGATCAGATTAATTAATATGAGCTTCACAGCCCAGGAACCAGCTGAACATGCTTCTCCAGACTTATTTTTCCCATTGCCATTTCTGTTTTCTGTTTATTAAGCACGTTTCTCTAAAGGTGTGTTAATCTCACGGGGCTCATCCCGCTGCTGGAAGTGCTCAGCAGATTTCATTACCTCCCGCCTCCGTGGGTCATATTGTGCCTCTTGCTAGCAGATGTATGGGCTCAGAGGGGCGGTGACTATGACGCACGCCAGGGGCAATGTCGGCGTCACTTTTTTGATAATTGTTTCTTTGGGGTTTCACACCCACCCCCACCTTCTGCTTCTCCTAGGCTCTTGTTTCCTTTATTATTAGCTAATGACAGATTTTCTAATGACCAGTATTTAACATCACTTTGAAGTACTCACTAAAAACCAGTGTGACTGATGGGTAGAAATGTGACAGATGTACCCTCTACAAATCAGGGAAGCAGAGGGCTCACGTCAAAGGATCTGAGAGAGGTTGAGATGAGCGTGGCCAGGCCCACGTGCTGGGATTACCAGGCCCTTGAGCAAGTCAGGAAAAGGAGACTGGAGGCAAACGGGGTGGCCTTTCTGTGGGCGGGGGAGGCTGGCCTCGGGGATGTGTGTCTGGCTGCTGACTGAGCGGGAGGTGGGGGAGTGGTTGGGCAGGGTGTCCAGTGCTCCAGGAGGATGGACCCTAGTGATGATGCCCTGGGGCAAAGTGTAACAGCCTTGGAGGTGAGGCCTGAGCGGTTAGTTCAGAGTCTCCCAGATTCTGCCTGGATGTTTTGCTTCACGCCCAGCACTGGCAGGATTTGTTCTGGTTCCATCAGGCAAGCCCTTGTTGAGCAGATGACCCTAAATCATGCTAATCTGGTCTCTGAGCCCTGGTGCAGTTCTCAGGGCAGGGACAAGGGGTGGGGATGGGTCCGCATTCCCACTCAGCTGCTTGGCCCCGTGTGCCATCATGTAAAGTTCATCATCACGACGGCCTTGTGATCAGGGCTGGTTTTCATCCCTCTGCAGTGAAGAGACTGAAAGATTTCTGGAGTAGAAGCATGTGACAGGGTCATGCAGGGAGCCTCCTCACCTGCCCATCCTCTATCTGGATCGGTTCTGATCTGGGTTGGGCCTTTGGAGGAGGGGAAGGTGGCTTCTAGAAGGGGTGAGGATACAGGACCTTTGCAGTGGGCTCAGAAGTTGTGGTGACTTGGGTCTCCTGGTGTGAGCAAAGGTGAGGTGGTCCCAGCTGGAGAGAGCTAGAGGCAGCACTGGGGAGGCTGCTGGGCTGGGTGGCACATCGTGCGCAAAGGTTTGGACTTTGTTTTGGAGGCAGCAGAGGGCAGGGACAGTCTGTAAGCTGAGTGACCTGATGGGCTGGTGTTCTGGGAACAACATCTTGAGATGCTGTGGGGTGGGGTGGCGGGCAGGGGGATGGCTGGAGCCCCAAGGCCCAGCAGTGCAGAGGTCTGACCGTGAAGGTGGGCCTGAGGACTCGGCTTGGTGCCTTCACAGGGATGAATTGAAGAATCTGACCCGCCTGGCCTTCAGTCTGAAAAGCCGGCTGGCTTGTCGTTTGTCTCCAAAGGATCGATCCTCCTTTAGAAATGAGGAGCCCGCAAGCCCCTCCCGTGCCCTGGTTTCTGCTTGCCTGCCTGGTGATATGTAAACCTGACATTTCAGCGTAAACCTAGAAGCCTGTCTTCCCGTTCGTCTTCCCAGAGACAATTCATTTTTCTGTGGTTCTAACATTTTTCTGATCACCCCGGGGGCACAGGGGAAGAAGAGGTTGTGTTTCTGGGCCGAGGGAAGCATCTATTTAATGCTGGCTTCTGGGCTTGCAGCTTTTTAAAAATGTATTTATACTTAAGCAGCTTCTGGTGTTCGGAAGACCTAGTTTCCCTGAGATGGACCGAGTCTTTCCATCACAGTGGTCTGTATTTTGGGTGCCTGCAGCAGGTGGCCCGTCTGAGTGACACCCCAGGAGGTGAAGCTTGAGAACATTGCGCCAGTGACTCCCTAATTGCACAGCAGAATCCTTCCTCTTGAGTCCTCACCCTCTGCATGGGCACATTAATTGGGTTCTTGGTGACCCAGGACTGCCAGGCTAATGTAAGCCTTAATGGAAACCCTCTTTTTCCACCCAATTAAGTGGTGGAGGTGGAATGTTGTGTGAGAACAGTCTGTGTGCTGTTCTTCTGATTTCTCCGACTTCAATTCTCTACTTAGCTCCACTTTGCCTGTGCAAATGTGCTTGTATTCATCTGTTCATTCATTCCATAGATATTTATCGAGTCGTTATCATGGGTCAGGTTTTGTGCAGGATACAAGGCTGAGGTAAATAGGACGCGGCCCATGTACTCTGTACCGGGAGCAGGGAGGTGGGCACATCCCATAGTTGCATGACTGGGTGGGGAATGAGGATTTATCGTTGTCATACGTGTGGGGAGCTGTAGGAACCTAGGGGTGAGGAATGTGGAGAGAATGCTTTCCAGACCAGTCTGGGGGATGGGGTGTGGTTGGATGATAGAAAGTGAAGGGCAACTCAGATGTGGGGATCATTGGGGCAGAAGTCCAGAGGTGTGACCCATGTAGGTGGTCTGGAATAGACTCCCTGGCATGTGGGTGCAGGAGCATGGGAGATGCAGCTGGACCAATGAGAGGAGGGGTCCACTCAAGGAGAGTCTTGGGGCAATACTATGAAAGGTTTGGGTTTTATCTTGGTGCTGGTGGGAGCCATGGGCTGTGCCATACCAGGGAGAGACGTGGTGAGTTTTGTGTATTAGAAGATAAGCCGTTCTCAGTTTGTATATGACGGAAAACCTACTCAAAGTGGCTTGAGAACAAAATGGAATTCATTGGTACATTTGATGGAATGATTCAGAGGACACTGGCCTCAGGTAAGGCTTGATCCAGCAGATGGCTCCAGCCACTAGAGTCTGTCCCTTCCCTCAGCTCTTTTGATTGTGGTGCCTTCATTTCCAGGTGCTATGTGGTGGTAAGGTGATAGCCTGCATCCTTTCTGGGTCAAGGCTGGAGGGAAAGAGTACCTGTCTCATTTTCTACTCCCGGTAAAGTCTGTACAGCTCTTGAGCTCTGACTGGGCCGTGTCCACCTCTGATGGTGTTCCTGGGCATGTAGTGTGCCCATTGGCTTTGTTTTGGGGATGTCCTCTCCCCTCTGGGGCTTAATACCAAGTATAAGGCTTGAGAATGGGGGCAGAAAGGCTGGCTCTTCCCAAGGGAAAGCTGAGTCTTAATTGGCCAGAAGAAGGATGAATGGATGGAAGGGAGGAAAGAGTGGTGCTCAGGACAGTCACCTGCAAAAGGGGAGAAGCTGGGTTGGGCTGGGGAGAGGCTAGGAGTGAACTGTATGGGCCAAGATGGTGTGAGAGCCCCCTGGCCAGGTGACACTGGGCTGGGGCCTCTGCTTTTACTTGTCATCAGAGCATTAGGGTTTGGTTCTGTCTTGGTCCTTAGCATGGGTGCAGATTCTGCTACCCAGGTTCTTCCCTCCCTCTGGGTAGCTCACTCTGTCTCCAGTGGGCTGAGAGTCTCCAGGGCTGCAAGAGAGTCTCAAGGCTCCTTCTGGGCCCCAGAGCCATCACTGCGGTTGCACCCATTTTCTACCCTGTAGAATTGGCTGCCACTCCTTTGGGCCCCTACCAGAGCTTGCGTGTACCCCTGGCAGGGCATCTGTTCACTTTCTGTTGTTTTAGCTTTATTTTTATTTCATAGGGAGCTTATGATCACAGTCTTGCGCCAAAGCCTCCCTTCATCTCCTTTCCTTTAGCTGTGTAGACCTTCAGAGGTAATGCTGCTCTTGTTATGCTGGAGCATGCCCTTTCATCCCTTTCTCTGTGCATTTAGATGTATACGTATAGAAATACACAATGTTGAGCTTTCCAGTTGTATTTTTCATATGAATTTTGTTCTTATTTTCTTTTTGAGATGGGGTCTCACTCTGTCCCCCAGGCTGGAGTTCAGTGGTTTCATCATAGCTCACTGCAGCCTCAAAGTCAGCGATCCTCCTGCCTGAACCTCCTGAGTAGCTGAGACTACACGTGTGCTTCCCTGTACTCAGCTCATGCTGTATTGATTTGCAATCTGCTTTTTAAAACTCAGCACTATGGTCTGTATTGCACATAATTGTGCATTGAACCCTTATAGCCTTCTCTGTGCCAGGTGCCAGGTCAGCTGCTGTGGTGGGAGTGCCCTGGACGTATCTTCCCTCTTTGGCTCTCTGCCGTGGGAGGACATGGCCTTCCCTGCTATGTGCCTGGCCCTTGGGCACCCCTCCATCAGGCTTTGTTAGATCAGGGCTATAATGCCCAAGGCTTGCGGTGACCTCAATAGGGACAGATCTTTAGCTGTGAGCTGTTGAAGTGGAGTCGGACATTGATCTCCTTTGGATTTTACCTAATTGATATGCTCACACATTTATTTTAGCCTCTCCAACTTGCTTCACTTTGAGAAATGGGATGGAACCTCAGTGCCCCAGCAGAACAAACCCCATAAATCAGACGTTCAGGCTGAGAGATCTGTCTGGTTTCTGCCGCGGTCACGGTGCTTTCGTATTCCCCTGGCCTTGTCAGCACAGCTCAGAAACTCATCCTCCGCTTGGAAATTACAGTGTGGGGAACAAACATAAATATACCGAGCTCATTACGATGCTGCCGTCCTGCATGACAAGGCCAAAACCCGTTCCTCAGGGAAAACAAACCAGATCTTCCACTTGAAAGGTTAAGAGGCTCTTCCTTTGAAGTTTTGCTCCATGGATCCCTGAAAGTCATTTCATTCTTTTCTTGCATCCAGTCAGGAGTGGCAGCTGCAGTCCGTGGAGCTGTTTGCACTGCCCGCATTCCACCCTGGGCAAGATTTTGTCATCCTTGCAATTTGTAGTCCTGAGCAACTTGGAGAGTGAACTTGAGTTCATGCATCTCCTGGGCAGGGCCAGGCCTCACAGTCCAAGGCATCTGCACACGTGATACACCAGAAATAGCTCAGCCCATCGAGTGCCGATCTGGGGATTGTTCTGATCACCTTGTGTTTGGATGTCAGCAAAGATAGCCCATCAGCATCTCCCCCTTGCCCTGACTGTCGAGGCTAATGATGTTTTTAATTCTTATTTACATCTTCTTTGGGTCTTATTTTAACTCCACTGAGCTGTGAGATCTTCACGTGACATACAGCTGGATTTATTTTTAGAAGAACTGCTCTAAGACCTTCGTGGCGGATGAATTTAATTATTCCGATAAGTTACAACTTCTGCAAAGAAACCACCCCTCTGAGTGCAGATGAAAGTTGGAAAAGTCATAGAACGTGCTCCCTTCATTGGCAGAGGCCTGGACAGCCTCACTTACCAGGGACGTCTGGGGGCCCCAGTGCCCCTTTGTGGCTAGGGAGGAGCTGGTGGCGGGATTGGCACAGACCTTGCCTTTCTTTCTCCTCTGGGCTGCTCTGAAGTCCACCCAGTCTCTTTGAGGAGGATCAATTGTAACTAGAAGTGGGTAGGGCTTAAAAAGGCCGGCTAAGTGTCGGAAATTGGGGCAGCTTTCCTGCCTGCCATTTTCAAATTCTTTTAGACGAGCAGCAGATAAAGAATGGCTGTTTTTGTTGGGGTTTTCTCTTTGATCCTGGTTCAGACAAGGCTGTCTGAAATTTCTCCCCCTGATCTTTTGTTCTCTGTGAAAACCAGGAAGTGTATATGTGGTATAGAAGGTCCCCATAGGTGGCCAAGAGTCTCTTCGGCACTGAAATGACACACTTAACAAAAATGTCAGAAATGGAATCGACATCATTTTGGCCTCCTAGGGCTTGCGGTTGGTCTCCCTCAGGCCCTTTGTCCTCCCCAGACCACCTGCAGGTGAGCCCCTCTTTCCACCCCCCTCGTGAGCTTCTCATTCCCCATCTTTGCAGGGGGTGAGTCACATTCCTGTCTCAGCCCTTCACCCCCTTAGAGCCAGAAACCAGCGAGCCTTCGTGTTTTTCAGATCTTTTCTTTCCCTTAAGGTAACCTTCTACTTGAAACCCGCTTGTATTCAAAGTTGTTTTCCTAATAATGTCAAAAGAAAAAAAAAAAAGCTGCCTAAAATCCTTTTTTGGAAAGAAGCTGGGTATAAATAAATAAAACCATACAAAGGAAAAATTAAAAAAAAATCAAAGATGGAACCTTCATGTTTGGCCTGAGGTATAAATGTGGGCTTTGTATGAGATGCTTTTAGTTTTCGGTTTTCTTTCCTCCTGTTTATGTTCTTATTATAATTCTAAATCAGAGAGGGTTTTTTTGTTAAGCCTTGATGTTTGGGTGGAGTCCTAGTGAGTGGGCTTTGGAGGCATGGGTGTGTCCCTCCAGTGGGTACGGACAGGAAAGTCAGCATTCATCGGTGTCACTGCATGCCCACAGTTGTTCTGAGTGCTCAGCTCCTCGAATCTTCGCACCCCTCCAAGGTGTATCACAGATGGAAACACACCCACAGAGCGCTCAGGTGGCTTACCCGGGAGCACGTGGCTCGTCAGTGGCCAAGTTTGGATTTGAAACCCAGGGTTCTAAGCCCTTGTGCGGTTCCTCAAATATAAAGACCTACTATGTGCAGGAGCTGACAGCATTGGTGGTGGGTGGGCAGGACAGTGGGCTGTGTGACTTGACTCAGGTAGAGGGATTCCTGGACTGGTAGGGGAGTGCCCAGGAGGGCTTCCTAGAGGAGGTGGCCAGTAAGTTAAGGCTTGAAGATGGGTAAGACTTAATGGGGAGCAGCAAGGTATGCAAGGGCAGGTAGAAATGGCTTTAGCTTTCACTCTGGTGGAGCTGATTTGTGGCGTAGGTCATGTGGCTGTATACCTAACATAGTAGGCCTGCTAGGACCCAGCCACTCCTTCAGAGATGTGGCAGGGAAGGTGCCCTGCACACAGTAGGTGCTCAGGAAACCTCACTAGTGACCCTCTTCCCTCTGACAGGATATGGGCTGGGCACGTGCTGCAACCCAAGTTTGCAGACGGGTGACCTCTGGCTGGCCCCTGGCATTGGAATTATTTGCTGACATTTATAAATTGGGAGATTCCACCCAAAATCTCATATTTCTAGCTTTTCTTGAAAACTTAGAAGATCTGGAGATTGTGGCCTGCACCTCCCCCTCTGCTGTCGTGGGCTGAGTGAGGAGTAGCATCCCCAGAGACAGAGTGGCAAGGGGTACTCACCCCACCAGATGCTCTCCCTGTCTCTCTCTGCTGACTCGGCCTCCCCAGCTGCTCCCGGCAGAGCATGGCCCTGCTAGGTGAACTCTGGTGCGGTGGGAGCACTTGGCATTGACTCCCTCGGTGGTGGTGGGGTTTGTGTAGACAAAGGCAACCATCTCAGAACAGTGCAGACACTCAGGAAAACAAGCGAGGGACGGCCTTTTCCCCTTGATCGCTGATCTCACAAAATCCAGCTCCAGCACCTTGGAACGCTCACGGCCTCTGCACACATCCGACACCGCCCGCGAGCGCGTGCCAGGCCCGCAGAGCTTCTCCGTGACTCAAGACAGCCGGCATTTCGCATCTTTGAAGTGTTTTTCTTTCTGGCAAGTGGACCAGTACTTTAAAAACCAAAACATTCCTGGGATTAACAGAAATCCACTAAGCTGGCACGGTTAGGTCCTCAGGGAGGGAAATGCTGTGGGCACAAGAGGAGCCCCTCCTTCCAAAAACCAGAGCGATCGTCCCAGGATGGTAGTCGGGTTTAGATGGGACTCTTCTCGGCAGAGGGGCTGTGTCTTTGGGGAAGTAGGAATGTAACCTGACCTCAGAGGGCATCTCAGGAAGCTTCGTGTGGTTTAGTGCCAGCAGCCACCAGGCTGGCCTTCGGGACGTCTGGCTCTGATCTGCCACCCCTGAGTTTTGCACAGCGTCCCAAAAGCCCTTTTCCAGATTCTTGCCATATTTCAAGGCTGGTTCCATTGCTGTGTCCTCCAGGGAGCCTTGTGTGCTTCTCCGTGGAATGGGGCATCTCCCCTCCTCTTGGTCACTCTTCCCATGGTTTGTTCCCCTCTTGGAGGTTATGACACAGCTGTTATGTATCCACTGCTGTCCCTCCTGCTCCAGGGTGTGCCTTCTGGGCCACCTGCTGGGCACCCACAGTCCCCCTCATTTCCCAAAACCCTGTGAGGTAAGTACACCGCCACCCCCACATTATAAATAGGGACCCTGAGGCTTAAGGAGGTGAAGGGACTTGCCCGGGGCCACATGCCAACAAGTGGCAAAGTGAGCTTTGGATCAGGACTCTGTGGCCACAGGCCCGTGCACGTCCTGCCCACCCAGTGGCCTACGGAGTGGCTCGCCTCCCCTCCCCTCCCCCCACCCCGGGCCTGTGCTTAGCAAGCCCCTTCTCAGTTTGTTGTCGTTCAGGAGCGTGGGCAGGTTTTGTGAGAGTGTTTTTCACTTATTAAGGTCACAAAATCTCTGGCCCCATTTAGCGTCATCTTTGATGTTCAAGGGTGGTGTGGCAGTTTCTCTGTTTTTATGTGACCCAATTTCTGTGCTTTGAAAATGCTGTTCCTTTCCTCCTGCCTCTCTGTGCTTTTGAAATCAGGCGAGCAGGGCTGGCTCAAAGCATCCCCCTGTCGGGCCCCGCTCCCCTCACCTCCCGGGCCCTTGCTCCGTCTCTGATGTCCGGGTACATCCAGTACGCCGATGATGTGCCGAGCCTCAGGTCTTGCTGAGAGGAGTCACGGGCTCATTCACTCACCTGCATGGCTCACCTGTGCTAGAAAGCCCACCTGTGTGACCTTCTGCTCATGAGAAACTATCTTTAGTTCTTTGTCTGCTGTCAGCATAACCACTGCAGCCGGCCTCCCGGGAAGGGACCTCCTGGGCCTCTGCTGTCCTCTCTACCTGCAGGACGATGCTCTCGAGGGGAGGGGAAGCAGCCCCTGTTGCCGAGGTCCCAACTTTGCCTCAGCAGCCTTGGGCACATCTGGAAGCATCCGGAACCTTCAGTGTGTTAGCATGTGTTTGAAAGAGCAGTGAAGACACTCTGGCAAGGTTTGGCTGGCTCTGGGGATGCTTGGCAAGGGGGAGAGTTGCAGAATGTATTCCTGGTCCAGAGCATTTCCCCTTGCACTCTTCTGGGCAACAAGCCTTTTAGGAATGTTTGTTAAATGCTGAAAAAACAGGAGTTTCTTTCTTTCTACTTCCACAGCCAACATGGGAAGCCATCTACACTAACCTGGGTTTTCTTTTTTTTTGCTCCACAGTGAGTGACCTGCAGGAAGAAGGCAAAAATGCCATCAACTCGCCGATGTCCCCTGCCCTGGTGGACGCTCACCCTGAAGACACCCAGCTAGGTATTGCCAGTTTCCCCGACCCCTGCCGTGAGGCAGGCGGGCTCTGTGCCACAAAGTTGGTCTTGGTGAGGCTGATAAGGAGCCTGAGAGCTCTGGCCTTCTGACCCAACTCTGGTGGCGTCAAAAGCCTAGGTTCTTAGGTATAGGTAGTGTTCAGGGAAGTCCAGTGAAGCCAACAGGTGAGGGGGAGACTGACATTGAAAAGGTAGTCTGTTGTGCCGACATGGCCCGGAGGAGGGGCCACACCCCACCACCAGGGCAGGATGAAGAAGTGAGGCCAAAGACTTTACTGTGGTTTTGTGGAGAAGGAGTGAGCGAGGCAGGGGAGTGGCTCAGGATTGGCTAGTTTGAATCGTTTGTTGGGCTCCAGGGCCTGGAGGCTGTCCTGAATTGTCTCATACTTGGCTGTGGGACATGTTTGGGGGTATTGGAGTGTAGAGCCCTGGGTATATCCTTGGGTTCCAGGGCTCTGGGGCTCTAGGGTTCTGGGCCCTGCATTGGTTTGGTTTTGTGAGAAAGGCTCCCTCAGGGAAGGGGGGTTGTTTCCTGTCCCTAGCAGTTAGGGGGGGCAGTCTCTCTGGAATCAGCAAGACCCTGTGATGTGTGATGTCAAAGCATCTGACAAAACAGAAAATAAAAAGCATAATTAATAAATAATTAATAAACTCCTGGATGGCACCATGGGTCACGTCTGTAATCCTAGCACTCTGGGAGGCCGAAGCAGGAGGATCCCTTGAAAGCTCAGGAGTTCAAGACCAGCCTAATCAAGAGAGAGACTCCTTCTCTACTAAAAATAGAAAAATTTGTCAGGTGTGGTTGTGGGTGCCTGTAGTCCCAGCTACTCAGGAGGCTGAGGCAGGAGGATCACTTGAGCCTAGGAGTTCAAGGTTGCTGTGTGCTAGGCTGATGCCATGGCACTCTACCTAGGGCAACAGAGTGATGCTCTGTCTCAAAAAATAAATAAATAAAATTAACACACCCACACACCCACACACACCTCCCAGCTCTGTGCCAGCCGGAGCTGCCTGACGCCCGGGGCTTCCTGGGATACCTGATGAGTGGTGGAGCACTCTGCACTTGCCGCCTGGTGGTAATGAAGTGACAGCCCAGTCGTGTTTCGCTTAACGTGTCCAGATCCAGTCGCTCTGGAAGGCAGTTGTGGAACATTCTGCATATTTCCAAACCTCGGTTCAAAGGGAAATCCCAGTTGATCCCTCTATTGTTTCTGGAAGGCCAGGGCAGCAGAGCTTGTGAGAGGAAAGGCAAGTGCGGGTTCAGCCAGCTGTGCTCCCTGAGGTCCCACTGGGGCACCCACAGGCTGCTCTGTCTCCTCGGAGAGGCGGCTCTTTGCACCCTGCTGCTGTCCTCTAGGCTGACGCTCCCGAGCCCCTCTCTGCAGGGAGACTGAACGAGGTTGCTTTGTCCAGGTTTCTCCCGCTTGGCGCTGTGGACCCCTGCGGCCATCTGTGCTCTGGAGGGTGTCGACCGGTGTCCCTGGCCTCTGCTTGCCAGGTACCAGTAGCATCCCCACCAGTTGGGACAAGCACAAATGTCTGCAGACATTGCCGCGTGTCCTGGGGGCATGGCTGCTCCTGGCTGAGATCAGCAAGAGCCCTAGGAAATAGGAAATTATAGTAAGGGCGACAAGAATTTGAGATAATCTCAGCAGAGAGCTACTGAAGAGGGGTGCATGGGCCCAAGTACCTCTGTTTTAAATATGCTTCCGGGGACTCTGGGGATGTCTGGGAGCCACTCCCTTCTAAGCTATACGAGCAGCCCCTAGCGGACTTGGGGGCAAGTCAGGCAGTGGCCCCGGAGGGCTCAATGCCAGGGTCCTGGCCAGTGCAGGCAGGACTCACTAATGCTGACGGTCAGCAGGGCTGATGGTGTGAGGTCCAGGACCCCCAGATGCAGGAATTTCTTTTTTTTTCCCTTTTTTTTTTTTTTTTTTTGAGACAGAACCTCAAGCTGTCGCCCTGGGTAGAGTGCCGTGGCATCACAGCTCAAAGCAGCCTCCAGCTCCTGGGCTTAAGCGATTCTCTTGCCTCAGCCTCCCAAGTAGCTGGGACTACAGACGCCCACTACAATGCCCAACTCTTTTTTGGTTGTAGTTGTCATTGTTTGGCAGACCTGGGCTGGATTCAAACCTGCCAGCTCCGCTTGAGCTAAGGCGGCGAGCCCAGATGCAGGAATTTCTCCTCCACGTGAGGCTCCTGCTCTGGGAGATGCTGCTGCTCCCGGGTGTGGGGAGGCTCCAATCCCAGCCTCCCTTCACCATCCTGAGATCCCGGCTGGGTCTGTAGCCAGACACCCACCACAGATAACACCTGCTGGGGGCATGCACCCTTCTCTTGGGCCCACTGTCTTCCTCCAAGTAGGATCAGGCAGACCTCATGGAGAAGGTTAAAGGCCAGGGACACTTTAGAGTATTTGGTGACACTAAGGCTGGACATGGCATCTGTGTCCTCTGTCACCCTTCATGGTACCAAGCAGGCCTCGTCTTAGGGTCAGGCACCCTGTTCTTTGCTGGTGGCCCCGCTGACTAAGGCAGGGACCTTATGGAGCTCACCGTTCTGGGCGCAGTGAGTGCTGTTTAGTCATAAAGGTGCCACGGGGATCAGATGGCAGCTGGATTCTTCCCGCAGGGAGACGGGAGTCTCCCTGGAGCCCAAGATGCCAGGCTCTCTGCTGCTCATTCTATCTCCCGCCCATTTGGGGGTTGGGGGTTGGCTGCCCTCAGCATCCTGCTGCCCCCCAGATGCTAACCCATGACTCCCTCTTGTTCTGGCAGAGGAGAATGAGGAGCGCACGATGATCGACCCCACCTCCAGAGATGACCCCAAGTTCAAGGAGCTGGTCAAGGTGAGGAGATAGATCTGTCTTGGAGTGTTCCCACTAGGGTGAGACCTTGGCCTTGGGGTTCAGAGCTCTCGCGAGCACAGATGCTGCTGTGCCAGGAAGTGGTCGGGCCTGCGGATGACGAGGACCAGAGGGAGAACCCAGCTTGCAGCACTGAGCACCTTCCACGGTCACAGATTGGCCTGGGCCTTAAAAGTGCCCACTGAGCCTTGCAGACAGAGCCAGGCAGCCGGGAGTGAGCATCTGCAGTGGTCTGCCAAGGCACCTTACACTGGGGGTGAAACTCCTGGGCCTGCTGGGGCCTCAGTTCTCTCCCACGTGGCTCCCCACTTGGCGGAGGGGCTATATTGCGGTGTTTTTCCGGGTCCAAAACTAGATTACAGTTCAGATTGATCTGACTTAAACCACAGCCGGGGTTAAGGGGCATCCCTGAAGAGGAGAGGCTGTGGGCTGCAGTGGCGTCTTCACCCTGGTGGACCCCAGGCCACCTCCCGAGCAGGCGGCCGCGTGGCAAATGCCTTGCTTCTGCAGCCCACAGCCACCTCAGGTGCCCCGGGGGGGCTTTGAAAATGCTGCTTGTGACAATGTGCCCAAACTACACGTTTTTCTATCAAAAGTGCTTTTTGAAGAGTTTCTCCGCCTTCCCCACTGTGTGGAATCTGGTGCTGCGCTGAACAACTGCATTTTCTCCAGGGCTAATTTAGGATAAATAAAACTGTTTGCCAGTTGTGTCCTTCCCAAAACCTAAATTGAAAATGTCAGTTTTAGGGCCCATTCAAAGATATTGATTCTTCACAGCTTAGATTACCTAGTTTATTTTATTAAGAATTTTTTCTCTGAATATCCACTTTGTTATTTTGAGAAATACTAGTGAGAAAAGTACTCTTGCATTTTAGCCACCAAAATTATATTCTGGGGTTTCCTATAAGCAAGGGACACACAAGGAGCTCTTGGGGTCTCCAGAGCAGCAGAACAATGATATGTGGGTACCCAGAAAGAGCTTTGTTATGATGCATTAGCTCATGTGATTATGGAGGCCAAGAGGTCCCATGTCTTCTGCCTGATGCCTGAAAGGCCAGAGTGAGAATGATGTTGGTCCCAGCCTGAGCCGGGGCCACGTCCACTGGGCTGGGCTGAGCGCCGGGCACTGTGCAGGCCCTGGGGTTGGAGGGAGCAAGTCACTTCCCTGCTCTCTTTCTCTCTGATGCAGGCCACCCCACCACCCTCCTTTGCTGTGTTGCCTCTGAGGGCCTCAGGCCGTTTGGGTCTTAGTGGGGGAAGGATTGGTGCTCATCAGCCCTCCACAGGGTTGCGTATGAGTGGGGCAAGGGCAGCCCTCCGCAGGGGAACCTCAGCATCTCTGGCACTGGGGGCCAGACCAGCAGGACCCATGGAGGCGCCAACTGTTCCACCTCTTCTGGAGTCTAGATTTGGACAAAGGGTCAGGTTGGGGGGCCTGGGGGGCAGGCTGACTGGTCAGGGTAAAGGGGGAGCCCAGGAATAAATCCCTCTGCCCTCTCCCCTCGGGCGGCTTAGACCAGGGCTTCGCACAGACGGCCAGGGGGTTGAGCACTGACTGGCTGGGCCCTGCACCTGCCTCACTCCCCTTCCCTCAGCATCGCCATTCTGGGTTGGTCCCCCTCCCAGCCCTGACACCCCCTGCCAGAAATAAAAGCATCAGCAGTGAACTTGGCCCTGGCTCTCCTTCTAGGGGAGCCTGGGTGTGGTGGGCTGAATCATGGCCCCAAAAGAGGACCACGTTAAAATCCCTGGAACCCACTGTGGCTGTGAAGTAGCAGAAGGGACTCTTCAGATGTAGTTAAGTTCAGGAGGTTGCGATGGGAGATTATCTTGGAGGATCTGGGTGGGCCCGGTGTGTTCACGAGTGTCCTTATTTATGAGAGGGGGCAGAGGGAGGTTTGACTGCCCGGCAGGGTGGCAGTGTGACAATGGAGGCCAGGTGCCATCTGCAGGCTCTAAAAATGGGGCAAAGGGCCACGTGCCAAGGAACACAGGTGGCCTCTGCCTCTGAAAGCTGCAAAAGTTGAAGAAGCCTCCGGTAGGGGCCAGTCCTGCTGACACTCTGACCCCAGCCCAGTTCTTTTTTCTTCCTCTCTTTGTCTCTGTGAGGAGAGTCAGCCATGTGAGAATGACCCTCTGGGCCGACCTGGTGCTTCTGCAGCTGCCCGGGGTGCCCCACCGTGCCCTCTGGCTCCCAGCAGCCTGAATCTCCTCCTGTCCTTTGTGACAAGCCCTAGTCCAGCCATGACTCCTTTTGGAAGTGATGAACATGTAACTGTCATAGCTCTGGGGGAGACAGCGCAGATCTTGATTATAATTCCGAAGGAACTAAAGAGAAAGTAATTTCTCATTCTGGTCAGAGCACGCTCATGAGACTCAGGAGACATATGTGATAGAGTGGGGCGCCAGCACCGTGATTAATGATGTCCTAGACATTTGCCTGCAGGATTTGGGGTTTGCGAAGAGAATGTCCCTAAAAGTAATGCCAGTGCTATCATTAAAAATGAAGCAGAGATTGGAGATGGATGGCCTGGGAAGTGCAGTGGCAGGTGACTGGTGGAGTCCAGGAGGAAGCTGCATCCCCTCAGGACAGTGAAACTGGGCAGCAAATAGTGTGTGCTTCCCAGGCTGACCCCTGTGGCCTGTTGTGTAGGAATTCAATTTTAATCCCTTTCTGTTTATTTCTGTGTTTGGGCTGGGACCAGGTTAAAATCCAGATGTGACTTATTTTTGTAGTTTCTTCATAGCAGAAGCTTTGTCGGGACTGTGTGTTTTCTCTCAGGACTAAGCTCTGGACAGGGGCTCAGCAACCAAATGGCTCATGCCTGGGAGACCTTTCTAGAAAGTTTCTAGCTTGGTGGTGCTGCAGTTTGCCGGAACATCTTCCGAGGGTCCATTCCTATTTTAGCTACAGGGGATGTGGCCTTGAGCACAGGACAGCCACCCACCCCCTAGTCCACATACAAGGGGCAACAGGCCATTGGGAAGACGGACATGGTGGGGTCAAGTGAGTGTGTGCTCAGGTGGCTCCCATGCTTTGGAGACCCCACCCCACCCCTCCACCTCCTGGTTAAAGTGGGGTGGTCAGGAAGGTGGTATTTGAGCAGAGGAACACGCCGTGGAGTGCACCTGCCTGGCGTGTCTAAGGAGAGCAGAAAGGCAGTGTGGCTGGAGTCTAGTGAACCAGGAGGAGAGTGGCCAGACACTTTGGGCAAGTGGCAGGGTGTGCACTGGTCAATGTCCTTAAGGACAGGCCCTCGAAGGCACCCTGTTTGACAGCCAAGGCTGTGGGGACTAGCTCTTTCTAGCAGCGACAGGCAAACTCACATGTGCCCTTCCCACCGTGACATCTGCAGCCCTTCAACTCCCTGCCTAGGACAGAGACCAGGTCAGGTGTTCGCAGGGTGGTACCTGGCACCTAGCAGGTGCCACCAGTCATGCTGAGTAGAAGCAGCAGGAAAGGGGGTTGATGTGATGGGAAGCCCGGGGACCGTCCTGCCGCTGTCTGGGTAGAGCTTAGCTACTGATGAGGGGAACTGCCCAGGTATTTTGTAGACCGTCCCTCTGTTGGAGTTTGTCTGAGCTTTTCCTTGTGATTAGAGCAGGGTTGTCATTTTGGAGATCACATAGGTAAAAGTGCCATGTTCAGTGTATATCAGGGGCATCTGTCACCCTTGGTCACATACTGAGGTGTGTTTTTCAGGCTTCTCCGCTGTATCCTGCATTACTCTCCTTCCTGACCCCGACCGCAGCCTGTAAGATACTCAAGGCGGAGGCCTTGGCTGTCCTGTCTCCAGAGCCTGGCACATCGCAGGTGGTCAGCAAATTAATTAATTGATTCAATACCTATTTACAGAGCGCCAGTGCTAGATAGCAAGTGCCGGGTGGTAGGGCCGGAGCCACAAACCGACCAGCCATAGATCTTGCTCTCCTACACCTTGAAGTCTAATGAGTGTGTGTGTGGGGTGTTCCCATTGTTGTAACTCACGCCACCCATAAAAATACACGGACCCCACTTTAGGCCCAAATCAGGTGGTTACATCTGCACAGATGGACCACTGCCCAAAGGGCAAGCGGCCGCGAAGAGAAATGCAGGCAGCCTTTATACCCTATTGTGCTGATGTGGCAAAGCAAGCATGTACAAAAGCGGAACATGGCCGGTTACAGGGAGGGGTTATAATCAGGTAACTGGCTCAGGGTGGGTAACTCAGTAACCATGGGGACAACTTGGAAAGCCCAGTACCAGGGAAACTCTGCTTGAGTGAGTTTCCACCATTGTTTAGCTGGCTAGTGGGGTTGAGGTAAGTTTCTCATCATTGTGTTTCAACCGTGGCTAGGGAGGTCAGGGAACTCAGAGAACTTCCTTGTCAGAAACCTGTTCTCGGAATTAACCCAAGGAGGGGGCATGCTGGGGACCAAGGCTGAGACAGGCTGAGACAGACTCGGGTCTTTTGGGGGGCTGTTGGCTTACAACACCATTGCAAATGTGAACAGGGCAAGATAGGAGGCACTTGGCTGCGGCCAGAGCCGTGATTGGGCACGAGGCCTGCGTGGGCTGGGTGGCCAGAAGGAATTAAGCCCTAAAGCAGGAATGAGGGCTGTGCCGTCGCTGAGGGAGGGGGTGTCTGGGCTGAGGGACAGTGCATGCTAAGGCCTGAGGCAGAGATCAGCTTGGACTATTTGAAGGATACCAGCCACGAGTCCAGGAGCTTACGTGTGGCTGTGGCAGTGGCCCAGGGCTGAGGGGAAGATGGTGAGGGGTGAACCCAGTCAACAAGTGGATAGCAGTGGGGTGAGAGGGTGAAACTGGGGAATGGTGGTCCTGCTTCCTCCCCAGAAAAGGAGCAGGGGGATTCCTGCCCTGCACCTGACCCCCCTCCTGCGTTAGCAAGAAAATAGAATACACTTCATAGAAATTTGCTTTGTGGCCGAGGTTGCAGGTTGCAGCTGTTTCAAAGAGTGACAGAGAACCATACATTCTGTATTTGTGCCCTTTGGTTCATCTCTGAGAGGGGCCGTAAACTGCCATTCCCCAGAGGGTACTGGGACCAATGAGATGGTCTTACTCGCTTTGCTTTTGTGGGAAGATCTTGGCCTCCATGCCACTGGAGGGTCTGTTCAGGTGTCAGAAGCACATCTGAGCGGAAATGCTCTGTGGGCAGCCTGTCTTTCTGTAGGTGTTTTGAGAATCACTTGAGAATCGCTTGAGCCTTGGAGTCTGAGGTTGCTGTGAGCTATGACACCATGGTACTCTACCAGAGGGCAACAAAGTGAGACTCTGTCGCAAAAAAAAAAAAAAGAAAATATTGTAAAATTACTTATGGTGATGTCTGTGCAACTTCGTGAATATACACAATGCCCCTGCATTGCACACAGTGGTTGGCGTGTGAATTCCATCCCAGGAGGGGTGTTTGTGAGGTGCTACAGAGAGTTGGTGCTCTGAGCTTCACAGGGACACCTGTGCAGGATCCCCTTCCCTGGGGATGATCGGGATTTACAGGCCTGGCAGGGGACATCCTGTGGCCCTGTGTTACCATCTTAGGGGCCCTGGGGCCTAGTCTCACCAACATTTGCACACTGGACCCCGTCCCTATAGCATGGCACACAGGTAGCATGGCGCACCTGTTCCCATGGTGGGGAGGGGGAGGGATTTCCTCCTTGCCCAGGTTCCTAGCTGGGGAGAGACTTGGTTTTTCCAAAGGTGCCCTCTGCCAGAGTTCCCTGGGGGATTCCTAGGCCATCCAGGAATGAGGCAGGGGGAGAGGCTGAGTGCATCTACGCCCTTCCTGCCCACCTTGTCCACAGACTGCAAAGCTCATCTCCCCATCCAGCCCCTGCCCCTGGCTCTCCGGGCCGCTGTGGCCTTGTGCAGTGTCCCTCCCTGCATGCGTTCTGCCCGTTGTTCCCATCCGTGTGGGGCAGGCGGAGTGAGGCTGTAACCCCTTCCTGCAGGTGCTCCTGGACTGGGTCAATGATGTGCTGGTGGAGGAGAGGATCATCGTGAAGCAGCTGGAGGAGGACCTGTACGATGGCCAGGTGCTGCAGAAGCTCCTTGGTGAGTCCCCGTGGTGGCTTTGTCCACCCCCACCCCTGCAGAGGGCCCTGGGCTGGGTGGCCAGACACCTCCCAAGTAGTGTCCCTTGGGCCCTGGCTGTGGCTTCATCATGTGTCCTGTGGGTGTTGCCCACTTGGGGCTGCAGTAGGCCACATGCAGCTGTCAGAGCCACTGGTGGGTCCTGTTCCATTGTGTGCTCGTGACCCAGGAGAGCATGGACATGGGGTGGGCTCAGGGATCTGTCTCCCGCTGGCCCTGCCCCTCTCCCACTTCGAGAGAGGGGAGGCAGCAGGAGGGGAGTGGGTCCCAGCAGACACTTCGAGACTGAACGTGTCGCATTGTTCCTCACTGGGGGCAGGCATTTTATTGTCTGCATTACTGGTTTAGGTCAGGTTTGTGATCTTCCCAGGACTGATTGATGCAGAGCTTGATGGGTAGACGAGCTGGGTATAGTGTCCTAGGGGCACCAAGGATACAGTGACCTGGGCAACACATGGTCCCCGTCTTCGTGAACTTACAGTCCTTCTGGGAAGATGAAGAGTTACCGTTCTGTTCAGTTGTGTAAGGGCCTTAAGAGACGCTGTAGGCTGGGAGAAGAGAACTCTGGCCCTGGCCTGGTGCGTGGCAGCCTTCATGGCTCGTGCAGAAGAGGGGTCCCCAGGTCGTGAACGGGGAGAGCAGAGCTCATGGGTGAGAAATGATTGGTAGTGGGTTCTTATTGTCCCTAGCGCTGTCCTGGATTGTCATGGCTAACTCTCACAGTGGCCCTAGGCACCCAGGTCTCCTAGCTAATGGTGAGGCAGCCTGACCCCGGAGCACAGCTCCCGAGCGCTGCCGTCCCTCACCGGTGCACGGAGCTCCCAGGTGCAGCCCGGTGGCCGACACCCCACCTGCTTCTTCACAGAGGGTCTCATAGCAGCCCTCACGTGGCTCGTGGTCAGCTGTGCCCCGGAAGCCTCTCATTTGGATCCAGTACACAACCGCATTTTATTTTTGTCATAGTGTTTTAAGCTTCCGTTGTCTGTGGAACCCCTTTCTCTCTCTGTCATTCGTTCTGTCTTTTATGACATTTTCGAAGCCTGAGATTGGATTTGTGATCACCTGCTCATGATTAGATTCTGGCGGGGCATTCTCAGGATGTTCCCGAGCTGCTGAGTTGCCTCCCTGGTACATCACTCCAGGAGAAAGCCGTGCTGTTACCAGTGTGCCAAAAGTTTGATCACTTCCTTGGCTGAGGTGGCGGCCCACAGGTCTGTCCATCGTAAAGGGCCGTCTTTCTCTTTTAGTGAATATATGGTCTCCAGGGGAAGAGGCTTGAGACCGGGGAGCGTCCTGTTCACTCACAGCGCTCGCTCCTGACTTGGAATCCAGTGATGGATCGTGCTCTGGACCAGTTCTGCAAAACAGTGGCCGCTCTGTGTTCATCACGCTGTGCCCGTTGGTTAACTGGCGTGCTCTTCTGTAAATAAGAGCTTTCCCTCTCCCTTTTCCATATTTTTTCGAACATTCTTATGTATCCTTATTTAAAAAGGGAAATGGTAATTAGACACCAGGATCTGGGCAAGATGGGTCCTCGTTGCTACAGGGTGTCATTGCTTCTAGGCTCTTTCAGTCAAGAGAGCTAGCAGGTACAGTTCTTTTTTTAAGACAAAACATGAGTTCACATGATACCTCTGATTCTAATTCAACACTGGAATAAGCATCTTCCTTGTCTTTCACCATTCTGTATTCTGATCTGTAGCGAGAACCTGGTTCCAAAAATATATTTACTATTTATTCTATCTGTTAACAAACAGGAATAGTTTCAGAATTGCCATTCTAATACCTATATCCACAACGCTTGTGCTAAGCACCAGATTTCTTTGCCATTACTTATTGTCTATAAAATACATCCACTAAGTGTACATGGTTGGAGTCTGATGCTCAGAAGTCACCCAAGTTAATTTCTTTCTTTTCGAGAGCTCAGTCATGTTGTCAGTTAGATGCACGAGATTGTTTGTGTTCAATTTTGTCATATACTTTTCCATTTAATAACTTTTAATTTAATTTCATATAATACTTTTAGTTCTTAGTATTTACTTGGTTCAAAAGTCAAAACTAGGACGGGAGCAGTGGCTCACGCCTGTAATTCTGGCACTCTGGGAGGCCGAGGTGGGTGAATTGCTTGCGGAGTTTGAGACCAGCTTGAGCAAGAGCGAGACCCCGTCTCTGAAAATGGAAAAAAAACTAGCTAGCTGGGGGTGGTCATGGGTGCCTGTAGTCTTAGGTATTCAGGAGACTGAGGCAGGAGGATCACTTGAGCCCAAGAGTTTGAGGTTGCTGTGAGCTGTAATGCCATGGCACTCTACCGAGGGTGACAAAGTGAGACTCTGTCTCAAAAAATAGTGTCAAAACTCTAAAAACAGTATCCTGAGAAAGGTCTCCTTGATCTCTCGTCCTCTACACACTGCGGGTAACCATTTTCAAGAGATTTTTTTTTTTTGAGACAGAGTCTTACTATGTCGCCCTGGGTAGAGTGCCGTGATGTCACAGCTCACAGCAACCTCAAACTCCTGGGCTTAAGCAATTCTCTTGCCTCAACCTCCCAAGTAGCTGGGACTACAGGCGCCTGTCACAGCACTGCTTTTTTGTTGTTGTTGTTGTTGTCATTGTTGTTTAGCAGGCCCAGGCTGGGTTTGAACCCACCAGCCCCAGTGCATGTGGCTGGCACCCTACCCACTGGGTTATAGACGCTGAGCCTTTCAATGGATCCTGATTTGTCCTTTTTGTGTTTCTCTACAAAAATAAGCAGGCACACACACTCACTCCCCTTTCTTACACAAAAGGTGCATACTCTACATCCTCTTCAACACACCTTGTTCTCTTTAGCGCTTGGTGATGTGATCTGGGAATCGTTCCGTATGGAGATCATCTTTGTTTTCCTTACAGATGCTCCGTATTTTGATGTGTGGATATTCCTCAGCTTATTCACGTGGTCCCCTCATTTGTAGTTTTTTTCTATTATAGTAATGTTGCAGAGAAGAACCTTGTGCAGATGCGGAAGAAACTAGCATTATTGATCTCAAATCTAATGAGTCTTCCTTGAGCTCTGTCCACCTGTAGAGGAAGGAATCCCAGCTTCCTTCACCTTTGACCTCTGGCCTCTGGCCTGCCCAGTATGTTGCTCCTCCGTCTTTCTGTAGCCATTTCCTCTTTACCTGGACTGGTCGCATCAATGTGCAAACATGCTGGGATTAATAAACAGAGCCCCTCTCCTACCACATTCCCGTTGCTTGGTGTGGCTGAAATGTGTTGACCATTAGACCCCCTGGGGTCATTGGTGGCCCATAGAGAGCAGTTTTGGTGCAGTGGTCGGGGGTGCCATCCTAATCCGAGGGGTCCAGAGAGTGAGCTGCGCCTTTCAGCCACATGCTTTATATGTGGAGAGGGAGGTGGAGGAGAGCGGGCCTGTGGCTGCTCACTTAGCACTGTGCCTAGCACTCTCTGTGGTCAGTTAGCGGGAGTTAAAAAAAAAAAAAAGGAGAAAAATAAATGCAAAGTAGGATCAGGGCTGTTGAGCGTCCAGCTCTGTCTGGCTGTCTCCCAGGTCCCCCAATCCCCCTCTGGGTGACTGGCACCTCATAAATATTTGTTGATTAAATCAGTGGAAAAAGCCCTGTGGTTTCATTACCCATGAAGAGAGTGGGCATGTTGTGCAGGAGATGAAAGGGATGTGGGTGGGTGAGTATTTGGAGTGTCTTGGGGTTCAGGGCTCCAGGAGGAGTCGGCTATTTGCTGAACAGTTTTCCTTTCTCATAAAGCTCTGATGCATTTTCGGAGTCCCCAAATGCCATGCAATGGTGGCCTCAAGGACTCAGTGCCCCCTTGTATAGGGGATGATATACCTCTTAAAGGTCAGCAGGACATGCCACCTGTCCCACCCCCGGCATCGGGTGGGGTCAGCAGATGTGCTGTCTGGGGCTTTCTTTTCCACTCAATCTCCCACCCTTTGACAAGCCTCATCCTGGTAGAGGTGTCTCCCCAACACAGGCCTGAAGGGTCCCTCCTTTGGGGCAGGGCCAGTGAGTGGGGTGGGGTCATGTTTACCTTATAGCTGTGACGTAGGAGGTGAGTGAACTGGGCAGAGGCCACGCTGTGAGGATGAGAGTGTGGGGTGCTGTCAGGAGGGAGACACTGAGGGGGGCCCCTGGGGGCTGGGGAGGGAGAGGAGCCGTGGAAACAGGAGCACAGCGTCTGCAGCCGCGTGGGTCGTGCCGTGTCCTCTCTCTGCCCAGGGTTTGCAGGCCCAGCATACACAGCTCTTACAGACCATCACTGGGAAACCCGCTGGGGTTGGGGACATAGCATGTAACTTGCTCTGAGAACCACGTATTGTGTTGTCCTTATTCAGTGGCTCTCAAAAAGTACATTTGGAGGGAAACATATTTGTATTTGTCTTGGTCGTCTGTTCCCTAATTCATTGGTTTGATGAATGAATACTTGTTGGCTTACTATGTGCCATTTGGGGTCTGGGCTCTGGAGACGGGATGGGGAATGAACCGGTCGAGGGCCCCCTGCCAGCCGCCCCCAGCACACATTCCAGCAGAGAAAGGAAAGACAGTGGAGAAATCATGGGGTGGGGTGGTTCAGCCTGAAACATAAATACTGAGTAGATGCTTTAAGAGAGTGACAAGTGCTGAGAAGAAAATGATAGAGAGTTATGGGGTAGACGGTGGGAAGTAGAGGGCGGAGCAATCGGGGAAGCCCCACCAGGGCCATCTAAGCACCGTGCGCGAGGGCATGGGCAGGACGTTCCGGCCGAGGCTCTGACGTGAGGAGGAGGCTGTTGTTTTGGAGGATCAGAGAAAGGAGTAGGGGAGGCAGCCACAGGATGAGGCTGGGGAGACGGGGCCAGAGGGCGGCCAACCTGCTAGAGAAAGGCTTTTATGTCAAGTGACAGGAAGCCACTGGAGGTTTTGAGCAGGGCCGTGACATGATCTGAGTTAGTTTTCAGAGGCCACTGGGGCTTCTGAGTGCAGAATGGATGAAGAGAAGGGCCAGGGGTTGGAGCCGAGCAGAGATTGATCAGGGTGCTGATGCCGTGGCCCAGTGCAGAGTGGGAGGGCAGACACAGTCAAAGCTGCTGGAGGGACCCAGGCTGCTGGCAAGGGCTGTGGCCTGAGCAACTGGTGAATGCAAAAGCCCTTGGCAGTCGGGTATAGGTGGTGACAGAGGAGCTCGGTGTCACATGTAATGTGGAGATACCTGTCCTCGTGGAGTTGCTACCAGTACACAGGCCTGGAGCACAGGCTGCAGTGTAAATGTGGAGCCCAGCTATACTGAGATGATGTTTGGCACCTCGGGACTAAATGTCTTCACCTGCTCCAAATTTGTTATTAGGTGGAATGCCAAATGGCTGAGAATTAAAATTCATACTTGGCTAAGGTGAAAATCCCTGTCTTAGAATGAGCTCCCATGACACGAGAATAAGTCTGAACTGTTAATCAAGATCGTTTCATAACTGTCACAGTTTTATTATTAAAGAGTTAGTGGTCAGGGTTTTGGTGTTTTACGTTGCAGGTCAGTACGGTCATTCCCAGTACTGTTAGGTGCTGGGTGCTCTGATGTCGTCAGCCAGTCATGTGACGAGAGACGCTCGCTTTCAGCCAAGAAGGCTAAGGAGCACGGCGATCTTTGGTGCTCTCTGAAAGGCCCGATGGTGAAGCTGTTGTTGATGGTGAAGCTTCATCTGGGTTGTTGGTTTTTCTCCCTTGTTAAGAGCGATCAGTTAGAAACTTACCTTGTCTTGGACGCTTGTCCCTGAAGACTGAGCTTTGGTGATGATGCTCCTTTACTGCAACAGTCCCTCAAACTGCTTTAGCTGGAGCAAGTGTTTTCTGTTATTTTCAGAAACCAACTTGAGTGTTTTGCGTTCACTTACATGTACTTCTGATTCTTTTGCATGCACCTATAGTTTCTCCCACCCAATCGCTTGAAACGGTGCGTCCTTGAGCCTTATATTTAGCAGTGTGGCTCTGGAACTGGTCCTCGGGATCACAGTACAGGCTCTAAATTTGCATCTGCATCTCAGCCATGGTTGTCCGTAAACAATGCCAGGGCTTTCCATGGAGTAGAATGACGGGGGCACCCTGAGAACAGGAATCCTCCCCCTCTCGAGGCACATCATTTTGGTCCCCTCTTCAGTTAGCCCCAGCAAATGCAGCCCTTACCCTGAAATCGCTGTGATTGTTAGTGGGTCCTGCTACATCAGTTTTGTTATCTGTAAAGTGCAACATGAGGCTTCCTTTGGCTCAGGCAGCCTTTTTATCCTGGAGTAGCGGCTGTTCTGTCTCATTTGAATATCTCACATAAGTACTTGAGAAAACAGTTCTGAAATCTCTTGTATGTCAAATGGTTTGACATGACACTTTGTTTGACTGAAAAAAAGAAAATGGGAGAGAACATGCGGACATTAGCAGAACATCGAAATGTCTTGCCTGGTTGTGTGAATGATGTCAAACCGACACAGCGTGATGGTGATCTTTGTGATCACGTGGCCCTGGAGCCCGAGATGCCAGGAGTGACACTGATGGAGGCATTCAGCTCTTTGGCCTTCCAGAGGCATCTGTGCCTCTCAAGCAGAGAAGAGGTCTGAGCCCTGGGCCCTGGGCTGTCAGCGGTCAGCGGTCGGGAAGACGAAGGCGTCTGACAGGGTCAGCCACAGGAAGGGCATGCCAGAGGAGTGTCGCCCTCTGGAGAGGTAGGGGAGGGTGTTTCCAGGAGGAGTGAGCGGGATGTGGACAGAGAAAAAACCTCTGGATTTGACCATGTGGAGGTTGCCCAGGGTCACCGGTCGTCCCCCTCCTTGGGAGGAAGCAGCCACCAGGTTCTCTATGGCACGCCAGGTTTGTGTCTGCAGTGTGACGGGGGTGGCTGCTGCCTGCGGTTTGTGTTTGCAGTGTGACGGGGGTGGCTGCTGCCTGCTGCTAATTCACGGGCAGCCCCGCTCCTTGCAGAGGTCAGACCCTTCCTTGTCATATTCACAGCCCTGTATTGGGCCATCATTCGTGGTCACCTGCCACCCTTCAGCCTCTCCCCTTTTTCTGTCTCTTTCTGCATGAAGGAGATAGAGGTCTTGACCATGACAAAGCCCTGAGCAGGCCCTGTGGTCCCCTTCAGTGAGCAAAGTGACGTCTGGTGATGTGGGTGGCCAACTGCCTTATCCTCAGCCACATGGGAGAGTCACCCCAGACCCAGCATCGGGCCACAAGCCACCACAGACAGTCTCTGTTACGGGCTGAATTGAATCCCCCCAAGTTCGTGTGTTGAATTCCTAACCTCCAAGCCTGGGAATGTGACTGTGTTGTTGAACTCCAAATTCAGGCATGTGCAGCTAACGCTAAACATTGCGACCTCGGTGCTTAGAGACAGAGAAAGGTTTATTCAGTCTGTCCTAAGTGAGAAGACGGAAGAGCAAAGTCTCTCAGATACACCTTCGCTTCGAAGTGGGGAGCGTCTGTGGGGCGGAGGGCAAACAGGGAGGGGAGTCTCACTCGGAACCAAAGAGCAAAGTCTGTGTTGTTTTTAGCCCCAGAAAACACCTTGAGAAGTGACCAGACTTGTGGGGTCAGCCGCTACATGCAGCTTCCTTAAGGGGGTATTCATTCCTTCTGCAGGACAAACTCATAGTTTCTCCTCGCGACCCTGGACTTGTCTGCTCCTGCTTGACAAAGGGACAGTCACCAGCAGTTAGTGATTGCCGTCAGAACAAGCAGTGCTGGGCGGGCAGCCAGCGGTTAACACCCACAAACAACGGGGGCTTCGTTTTACATTATTTCAGTCATTAAAAGAAATGACTCAAATCTCAACGGGCGTGGGAACAACTGTATTTGGGGACAGGACCGCAAAGAAGTAATTGAGTTAAAACGAGGTCATATGGGGGGCCCTCGTCCGGCAGGTTTGGGGTCCTGGTAAGAAGAGGTTAGGGTTAAGAGATACACACACACCTACACACGATGCCGTGTGTGCACACCAGGAGAAGACAAGATCCACAGCCCAGGAGAGGGGTCTCGGACTTCTAGACTCCAGGACTATGACAACAGACATTTCTGTCCTCGCTCAGCCTGGCGCCTCATCACAGCAGCCCCAGTGAACTGAAATAGTTTCCGTCCATTCTCTGTGGACTCCTCCTCCACCCTGGGTGACATGGCCGTGGCGGGGGCAGTAGGGGTGTGCCGGGCTCCCCATCTGTCCTCAGGGCCAGGCACTCAACCACCTGGCTCTGTGGCTTTGTCTCGCTCCATCCTTCTCCAAGGGCCCCTGCCGTGCCTTGTGCTTGTCTGTTGAACGCCGCTGAGACTTGCTTGCTGTGTGTGTTCAGGGCACCCGCACAGGCTGACAGCTGTGGGTTATTCACCTAGGAGCTGTTAGATGCAGATGGAGGGACATCAAAATGAATGAACAGGAGCCGTTCCCATTCCCTGGCAGGATGTGTCGGGTCACTTTGTTCTTTCTCTTGCACTCACCGCCACCCAGTCTGACGTTACTTGTGTCTGTCTCTGCACTGAAAGGACCTCTCTCATCCACGCCATATCCAGCACCCAGGGCAGGGTCTGTCCTGTAGCAGGTGCTCAATAACTATTTTGTGAGTAACATGAGTGAATGAATGAATGAAGGGGTTCCCCCAGCCCACCAGGCATTGCCCCGAAGGTGCTGCCCAGGCTGTCGATTCTTCTCACGGGGTGGGGGGCATGGCAGAGATGACGTTGAAGCTAAAACACTTTCAGCAGAACTCTGTGCTGGGATCCCTTGCAAAACAGAAATCCGGTTTGTGAGCAGCCTGGACCTGGTCCCTCCAATGATCTCCCTACGAGCCTCTGCCACCGACAGCAGCACTGTCCTGAAGGCTCTGTGCCCAGTGCTGCTGCTGCTGCTTTTTTTTTTTTTTTTTGTAGAGACAGAGTCTCACTTTATCGCCCTTGGTAGAATGTCGTGGTGTCACACAGCTCACAACAACCTCTAACTCATGGGCTTAGGCGATTCTCCTGCCTCAGCCTCCCAAGTAGCTAGGACTATAGGCACCTGCCACAACGCCCGGCTATATTTTTGTTTTGCAGTTTGGCCAGGGCCGGGCTTGAACCCACCACCCTCAGCATATGGGACTGGCACTATACTCACTGAGCCACAGGCGCCGCCCATGCCCAATGCTTCTTAATCACCCTACTGGGGCATCATCTTGGGGTGTTCTGCAACATGGCTTTTGTTGTTTTGCAGAGCTAGGGACACACCCGAGTCTTAGAATAAGAGAGTAGGACAGCCATAAAAACAAACAAAGAAAACAAATGAGGAACTAACACCTTTTGTAGCAACTTGGATAGACCTGGATCCGGTGCTGCTGAGTTCCACAAGGATGGAAAAACAAACACCACACATGCTCGCTGTTAATGGGAGCTAAATGATCAGCTCCCACCTGCACATTCCCCGAGGGGCGGCAGGCGGGAGGGGCGGCGGGACAAGTTCGCATCTGGCGTCCACAGTGCTCACCATCCCGGTGAGGGGCACACCTGTAACGTTGACTCAAACTGCACAAAAGCAGTTCGTGTAACCAAAACATTTGCACCTCTGTAATATTCAGAAATTAAAAAAAAATAAATGAAAAGGTGACATCACAAACTATGAGACCTGCTCAAGATATCCTTCAGGTGTAGGGAAAGGAGGTTTCCAGATGGCACATGTGAAAACAGTAGTGTGAGAACTTGAAATTGTTTTACGATCTGCGTCCCACCAAGCCCAAAAGTTACATAAATGTTTTGCCTTACTGGCCTCAGACCCTTCTTTTTAGTAAATAAAACATGACACACAATAGAAGCCCCCCCTCCCATCCCTGCCCCCATCCCTGTACCACATGCCCCGTCTCTTCTCAGGAGCATCCTGCGTCCTCAACTTGGTGTGTACAGTTTCTGCACCTGTTTTTATATTCTCGAAAAGTAATTATGTATTTGAAAACAGTGTGTAGTTAGCGTTTGAAGTTTTTTGCATGAAGCCTAAGGTCCTTTTAACTATGATTTTATGGTAGAGTGTGGCTTTTTTTACTTTAAAATGAAGAGATGTTTCTGGTTCAAAAAAAAATAATAAAAGAGTAGGAGGGAAACCCGGGGGTCCTTCCTGTCCTGATATCTGTTCGCAGGTATGGGGGTAAGGCCTGGTGGCTGCGGGGCGCCTGCCAGCCTCTAACAAGGCAGCTCCCTCCAACAAAGGGGGAGGAAGGACCACAGCCCTGCTGGGTCGGTCTTAGTAATTGAATCCTGAGTCGATGTGACAGTTCCCGCCTGGGCTCCCCGAGATTGCTTCCTGCTCACTCTTGGTAATAGGATAGTTGCAGGTTCTGTGAGTGTCTAATCAAACTTCTTATTGTGGTGTCAGAACGTTGGAGAAACCAGATGGGAGCCTCAGGTGTGTAGGGAGGCTGACCGCAACTTTTAAGACCATTTTTAATTATCTTTGTCAAAGTCCTACCCCTTCGGGGACCCTGTGGGATGGCTTCCCTCCCAACCCACACTCCCGCTCCTCCCAGTGGCCTTCCTGCCTCCCAGCAGCATCTTCAATTATTTTTCCCATTTTCTGTGCATAGAATGTCCCCAGTGTGACACCCCGTTTTATCCTTCACACTTGTCCCTTTTTGATTCTGGGGTAATTCTCTAAGGATTATGAACATCCTGGAAGTTCAGAGTTCCTTGGCTCAACCTGGAGAAAGGGCCCCATTGTCATGTGAACTCTGCCCCACCTTGGGGACCTCACTCCTGTCAGGTCACAGGGGCTCCAGTCCCCCCAACCCCCCTCCCCCGGGCTTCTGACCCTCTGCTCTTGTCCTAGAAAAACTGGGAGGCTGCAAGCTGAACGTGGCCGAGGTGACACAATCTGAAATAGGCCAGAAACAGAAGCTGCAGACGGTTCTGGAAGCCGTGCACGACCTGCTGCGGCCCCATGGCTGGGTGCTCCGCTGGAACGTGGACTGTGAGTTCCCTGGTGCAGGGAGAGGGAGGGTGTAGAGAGACCCCATCCTCTGGACATTCGTCATCGACATCTGTCCTCAAATCGGGCCTTGCATTCTAAAAGCCAATTCACCCTCCTGCCCTGTGGGAGGCAGCCTTGCAGAGCAGAAGGGCATGGTGGGAGAAAGGTTAGGGAGCCTGCAAACAGGGACTAAGTCACACTGTGACTCTCTGCTCTTTTTATGCTTTGGTGTAGAGAGGAGTGTTCCCGGCTGGGTGGGTTGGGGGCCTCGAGAGGCAGAAGCAGCCCTGTGGGGTTCTTACTGGGACTCAACCTTAAAGACCAATGGCAGCAACACCAGACAAGCTATTTTCTGATGACCCTCTGGAATGAGTCACAGAGCTGGCTGGCATTAGCAGTGTGTGTGACATCGCAGTGTTTCCAGCCAAGACACGAATCCAGAAGGTGAAAAACTAAACTAGGAGGAGCTCGAAAGATCTCTGTCCTGGCTGCCCCTTCCCCACTGCCACCCTTGAAGTGAGGGGGGCTGTCAGGGTGTGGATGAGGGGCCTCCGCCCTTGGCCGTGCGGCTTTGGGGATGAGAACCCGCACCTGGTTTCTTGACACTGAAGCCTTGGACAGATCTGACCTGCCTCGTGAGCTGCTGGGGCTGTGGGTGTAAAGTCCATGCCTCGCAAACTGCACAACCCCATGCACAAGTGGTGACTGTCACCAACCCTGAGTCCCCACACTGAGGAAGAGGGGGACTGACTCAGGCAGGGCAGGAGTTAACATCTGACATCCCCAAAGCATCGTTTGCCCTTGACAGCCTCTCCTTGTCATGGCTGATTGCACAGAGGGAGAACTTTTTTAGTGCCAAAGATAATAACATACATTCTTGTGATGGGTAAGTGGCTGTGACCTGTTTTTCATGATCTTTTCCCTTCCCGATGCTAATTTTGCTGCCCTATGTATTCCTTCTTCTCCCATCCAAATTACTGCTCTTAAAAACATTATGCTTTTAAAAGTACTCACGCAAGTCACCCTAGGCCAACAGGAAAGAAAAAATTAGAAACTAGAAATGAATTCACCCCAGACGCTCATCAGCTCTCTTTAATTTCTCTACAGTCGCTCCGTCCTTGCCTCCCCGAGGTCTCCCTTAGACACTGCGTCTTTGCTGCCTTTTGGCCGTGTGAAATGGGCTCGGGCTCCTATGTGACCTCACTTCTTCCTTCCCCACCCTCAGCAATTCACGGGAAGAACCTGGTGGCCATCCTGCACCTGCTGGTCTCTCTGGCCATGCACTTCCGGGCCCCGATCCGCCTTCCCGAGCATGTGTCTGTGCAGGTGGTGGTCGTGCGGGTGAGTAGGGCCAGGCGGTCCGTGCGCCTGGGACTCTGCTTTCCTCCTGTAGTTTTCCTGCTCTTTCTCTCCCATCCCCACCCCCCTAAAGCTCCTTTTATTTTTTCTCCCTTGACAAAATTTATGCCTCACCCTGGTTTTGAGATGAATGATTGGAGCAGGAACAATGGCGTTGATTTGATGAGAGGCAGATCCAGAGGCTTGATGGTGTTGAGGTTTAATTTTCAACATTTTTGAAAAGAACATTCATTTCTCTCTAAAGCCAACTGGTTGGAGTCCAGTCCTGTAGAATGTGCTTATTACTGATTGGAGGAGGTGACACCCGTGCTGTGAGGCAGAGACCCACACCGCAGCTTCTCTGCCTTACGTCCGTCATTCCCCATCACCTCTTTTTTTAGGTTCATTTTTCTTGATTCACTTGCAGAAATGGGACCAGGACCTAGAGGCCTCCCAATAGAAGTGGACGTGGGGTTGCCGTTTCCCGTCCTTTGCGGGCAGGCTCTGCCTGGGTTTTGTGTGTGCAGTTTTGTTCAGTAAACCTGTACTGGGCGCCAGGCTTGCTGCACAGGCTCCTGGGGCTCTAGATGAGGAGGACGTGCTCAGGGCCTGCAGGAGCGGCTGCTTCTGCCCGAGAGTCGAGGTTCCACTCGAACCCTGAAGTCTTAAGTGTTTGTGTTGCCAGAGACACCCGGTTCCATCCCCTTCTCTGCTTTTTAAACTTACCAGTCCTGTGGTCTCTGTGGTCTGTGAGGACCTGGCTGAGCCTGTGTTTTCCAAAGCTGTTCTGATCGCTCCACTACCCTGGGAGCTCGGTCTTGACAGGAATGCCCCTTTCTGGCAATAGGTGAGGGCCACCTGCCATTTCTCCTAGTTTCTTTATTAAGGAGGACATTTGTGGTCGGTCATGGGGACTCAGGACCTGGGGGCCATTCCTGTGGCTCCCTGTCTTGGGTGCCTGCTTGCAGGCAGCTGGCCTGGAAAGGCTTCCCAAGGACACACGGGAATGTGGTTCCCAAACCTTCCTACGTCAGCCTTGGGGCCCCATGAGTGCCGTGCGGGCTCTGTGTCCAGGGTATTTCCTTTCAGGCTCACACTTGAGTCCAAGACAATCTTTTAGGTTTGCAGAGAGTTTGACCGGCCCCCAGGCAACGCTTGCAGCTGTGTCTGCCTTAACTAGGGCTAGAGGAGGAATCTCTGGGCCGTGTCCAATGTGGAATGAAATGGGGAGAGATGGCCCTGGGAGCTGGCAGACACCATTCTTCAGAACTGAGGGCTGCTCTCTGTCTTTCCCTGCTGTCCCCTGGCCTGTCCCTTCATCTCTGGGCTTACTGGGGTGATGCAAAGGCTGTGGCATTTTGTGGGTGGAAAGAATGAAGGGAAGAGCCTCATTTATTCCCTAGCAGCTGTGGCCTTGGGCAGGCCACTTGATTTCACCGCGCTGCAGTGATTTCCCCCATAAAATTGAGATTATATTAAGGCGAACACAGGAGGATTGCTTGAGGTCAGGAGTTCAAGACCAACCTGAGCGCTCTGCAAAAGAATTAAAAAACAGGTGTACTGTTATGCACCCGTAGTCTCAGCTATTCAGGAGGCTGAGGCAGGAGGAAGGCTTGAGCCCAGGAGTTCGGGGCTGCAGTGAGTTATGATCATGCCACTGCACTCTAGCCTGAGTGACAGTGAGACCCCGTCTCAAAAAACAAAAAAGTACCAAAAAGCCCCAAACGTGTATTCCTTCACAATTACAGAGGACAGAGGTCTGAACTCAAGGTGTCTACAGGGCTGTGCTTTCTCGGAAGGCTCTAGAGGAGTTTCTTGCCCCTCTCCGCTTCGGGGGTGCCCATCTGTCCTTGGGGCTCCTTGGCTTGTGGCTGTGTGTCCCTGATCTCTGCCCCCACCATCACGTGGCCTCTGTGTTTCTGTATCCAGCTTCTCTTCTAATGAGAACAGGCGTCATTTTGGATCTGAGCCTCCCTGTAATTCATACGGCCTCATCTTAACTAGTATCTGCAAAGACCGTCTTCTGAGGTTCTGGGCGGTGGTGAACCTCGGGGACCCTGTTCAGTGCTGTCATCTGCATTGTTTCATCAGCCACCTCCCCGTTGTAATTCAAGCTCCTCCTGACTCTTCACCTCTCCTCTCCCAGCTGCGGAACTTAGAGTGTCCTTCTGGGAACCCTGAGCTGGGGGCTTCTCCTGAGACCCCCACAGATGCCAGCTCTCAGGGGGATGTGGGGAGTAGCTGGTGGGGGCGGGGAGCTTGCAGCCACTGAAAGGACACCCACGGTCATGTGCGTCACCGCCACCCCAGGTGTGGCTCGGCTGTCCTCCTCCTGGGCTCTTCTCTAACATGGTCCCCAGCCCGGGACCGTCCACATGTGGCTCCAACCCCCCGTCAGTATATCTTTCCTCTTCCTCTCTCTGCCTGCCCCAAATTTTGTATATTTTTGTTTACTTTGGGGCTTTCAGAAGCGAGAAGGCCTGCTGCATTCCAGCCACATCTCAGAGGAGCTGACCACAACCACGGAGTAAGTGGACTCACCCTGCCCTTCCAGCCCTCAGCCACCTCAGCCAGGGATGCCGGCATGCGGGGGCTGCTTCCCACAAACGCCCTTTAATCTTAGGTTGAGATTTGCATGCAGGGCCCCACCCTGGCTTTCCTTTCTCCATGTGCTTCCTTCAAAGATTTTAACGTTAGAACTGAATCATCTTCCTTATTTTTTTCATTGCATGTTTTAGAAGATGAGCTTTAAGAATCTTGCAGGGAGAGGGTGGGCAGAGAGAATACAAGAGTGTTTAGGGGGCTTAGAGAGACCTGTCACCCTGGTTCACTTATCCCTCGGGGAGGGTGTGTGTGGGGTAACCTAAACTAGAACTTTGCTTTGACAAACATTGCTGAACCACCTCTTATCTACTAGAGAAGGCCAGAGGGCAAGTTAAGAAGCCTAAAAAGCTTCAGATCTGTTGAAAACAGTCAATTGATAGTCTATGTTGCATGTCGATTTTAGGAGCCCTTATTAAGGATTTTTAAAATTCACTGCATTTGTGCCTTTGACTAAACGTATTTTAGATGAAATAGAACATTCAAAAATTGATTGTCTCAGCTATCTTACCAGCGCAGTTCACTGAGCTATTAATTATTGTGTTGTGAATTAAAAAACTGGAGCTGACACAGGAACCCACTCCTGGTGTGTAAGCTGTGAAAACTGTGGACACACTGGTATGTGGGCTGATGCGTGTGGTCTGCTGGTATGTGGGCTGATGTGTGTTCACAGGTGTTCTGAGGGGCCGCCCAGTCTGTCTGGAGCCCGTGGAAGGTGGTGGGAAGAGCTGGGGCTGGGCAGGATGACGGATGCAGCTGTGTAGGGCACAGTGGGCCCTTGGCAGCTGCTCGGCCTGTTCAGTAGGAGGAGGAGGGCAGCTGGAGAGGAACTGAGGTTGGGCGGGGCGGGGGGGGTCTTAGTGGTCTGTTACTGTGTAACAAATCACCCCCAAGGCCACACAGCTTAAAACAACATTCCTTTCATTTTCTGCTGTAATTCTTTGGGTCAGCAGTTTGGGCTGGGCTCAGCAGGTGGTTCTTAGGCTGGTCTCACCTGGGGTTATTCATGTGATTGCAGACACTTGCAGGCCTGCCAGGGGTTGGGGAGTCTGAGATGGTGCTGGCCTCCCCCATGAGACTTTCCTGCTCCTGGAGCTGGGCATCTTCCTAGGGAGCCCTCGGAATTCTGAGAGAGTTCAGTGTAGCCACAGGGGGACTCCAGGGGCCCACACCCATGTCCTCACTGTCATGTGTCAAAGCAAGTTCAGGTTGTCCTGTGTCATGGGGCAGGAGCAGACTCCCACCTCCTGAACGGGCAAGGCCCACCACATTGCAGCAGGGTGGGTGTGCTGCCCTGGGGAGAGGCTGGTGCCGTCTTTGCAGTCCCCACCAGGCGAGGAGGCCAGAGGGGGTGAGCAGGAAGCTGGGAGCTCTGCAGTTATCCTGGGTAAAACCCAGATGGTCCAGAGAAGATCAGAGAAATAGTGAGTGGGCAGGAGAATGTCCTTAATGATTCACCAGCAGGACCAGCACACAGAGGGCCTGTGGTATGCCGGGCACTGTGGGGGTCAGTGAGGGGCCCTGAGAGATGTATCAGGCGCAGGTCCCCTCCTCTAAGGCTGTCCATCATGCTAATGAGAAAGGACACATCCACTCAAATGTAAAATCCAGCACAGGGGCAGGTGGCTTTATGCCATGGGGCCCTCAGGGAATTTTCAGGAGTGGGGAGGTTGCAGTGAATAACAGACCGTCCTGAGTGGCAAAGGTGAGAGTTGGGATTGTCGACCTCTGAGTCAGTGTCACTGGACTGGCCGGGGCTGGGGTCAGGAGGAGAAGCTGGCAGTGACCTCCAGGCTGACACCCAGGTCAGTCCTCTTGGCTCATCCCACCATCATGGTCTTCCACGTTTGTCCCTGCCTCTCCTTGTAGCCGCAGAGGATCTGCTGGAACCTCTAAATCATCGAATGTCTGCTGAAAAACACATGGTGGCCTGAAGATTCACATTCAGCTTCTTAAGGCATCATCACCACCAGCATCCCTATTTCTCTTTCTAGAGCAGCGGTTCTCAACCTGTGGGTCGTGACCCACAGGAACTATATTAGGAAGGTTGAGAACCCCTGTTCTAGAGGGAGCTGTGAGGTCACTTCCTCCAGGAAGCCCTCCAGTCTACCAGGCAGGAGGTGCAGCTTCCTGTTGGTTCCTGCAGTGTCTTAGCACATGTGGTCCACACTGGAATGGAGGCTTTCGGGTCTCTCTGTCTCACCACAGATGTCCCAAGGGTGGGGGCTATGGGTATTAATTTCTGTAGCTCCATGGCCTGCACATAGTAGGTGCTACTTAAATAAGATGGAACCAAAGAACTTGAGCCTAGAGAGATCTGGGGATGAAACAAAGCCCTCCTGGCCTCTCAGGCAGTGCATGGAGGGACCATGCACTCAGGCCCTGGAATCTTGAGGGACAGACTAGTTGCTGTGTCCTTTACGCTTTCAGCTGCACTTGCTTGAACTCAGGGCCTGGCCTTGTGGTTCCTTTAGGAGCCTTTGGCTTCACGGCCTTGAAAGCACATCTGGTTTACATGCTGGAACATGGAGCTTGGGTCACCTACAGCATCCTGTCGTGAGGTTTGGTGTTGGGGCTGCAGGACGGCCTGTTGTCTGATGGAGTCTTCCCTGTGTTAACCGCTCTCAGGATTTAAGTGCCTCCCTTCTGAAGGGCATTAAAGGAGTGGTTAATGTGCAAACAGAGATGGTGATTTGGTGCTGATCTTGTGCAAACGTTGGTAATCCACACAAGCACCTCTCATCTGTAATTAGAGCAGGACAACAAATGGCGGAGTGTGACTGGCATTGTTATGAGCAGGCCTTGCTGAGTTCCCGGCTGACTCTGTGCTCTTGTTTGCAGGATGATGATGGGACGGTTTGGTGAGTAACCCTGGGTGTGGGTGGGGCTGCCCCGGGAAGCTCCCGGTGGTCACATTTGCACGGGGAATGGGACCCAGGTGGGTCTTGCCGGCCCTAGCAGTTCTAGAATCCTAGAGAAAGTGGGTTAGCTTCTCAGAGCTGCAGGGGCCTGGGTGGTGCCAGGAGGAGTGAGGGGGAGGCTGGGTGGGCAGCAGAGGAGCAGGAGGTGCCTGGGATGTGGCACCTGCTTGTACCCTTGCGGCAGCAGGGAGAAGGGCTTGGCCTGAACATGGGGCATGAGCAGCCGGGAGAGACTGTTTGTGCGTCTCCTACCTGCCCACCACCAGTCTAGCAGGCTTCTCAGAGTCAGGCAGCCACGTTGTGGTACTGGTGGTTGACCTTTGCCCTGTCCCTTCATCTCTTACTCACGTGTGAAATGTGATAGTGAAAGGCTCTGCCTGCAGACCTGCTACGGGGTTAGGTGAGATGGCAAATGTGAGCTAGCCTGGGGCTGGGTGTGGGGTATTCGAGGATGCTGCCAAAGAGGGGGTGATTATTCTCTGGGGCTCCGTCTTTGTCTCAGCACTTGGAAGCCCGTGGCTCTCAGCCTGTATCAGGCTCACTGCTTTGGGAGCATTTAAAAATCAGAAAGCACTCGGCCCCCCATACTGTGTTCTCCTGTGAGCAGCGAGGGAGAACAGCTGTTAGAAGGAAAAATGGAAACCAGATAGAAGTTTCCTGCCTCCCTCTCAAGCCTGCCAGCCCCAGAGTCAGGGTCTTCTGGTGGGTGTGCCACCTGCCCTGAGTCCCACCCTGTGAGGACGGGTCAGCTCAGCGTGGGGCTCTGTGACTTCAGGGTTATGAGGGACCCAACTACACACCACGGCTGTTACCTACGAGTGTGGCCCAAGCTCTGCAGGTCTTGAATGGAGAAAATGCAGCCCTGTGTGTCTGCCTTCTTTAGTAGACCTTAAGCTGTGCTGGCAAAAGCCATAGGCCTTCACTGCATATTGTTTTAAGGAGTAATTCAGCCCTTTTAAATGTCTTTATTATTAAAATACAAATAGAGGGAGAGAAAAGGGAAACCTCCTGCTCACAGTTGCCCAGGAAGCAATAGTGGCAGGGACTCGGCTTGTGGGGCCAGTGTGGGCACCCCCCACCTCCCATCCCCCTAGCGTCTATGTAGGGACTGGGGTTGGGGGGCCCCTCTGTGCCCTCCTTTCATCCTTTCTGCACAGAGGAGGCTCAGATCCCCCGAGGCATAAAGATGGCAGCAGTGCGGGGATCCCAAAGCATTTTCGGTGCTGTCTCTGGATTTGTCCCGAGTTGTCACTTCTGTGTTTAGTTCAGGCCTCCTTGGGGTTTAGGGACTCTGAAGAGACTCAGTTCTGTTTGCCTGGGGGCATATGAGCCTCAAGGGTGTGCAGTGCCCAGCCTGGCAGGGAACCCCCTATGGATCGGCTCCAGGGACTGGTGGGCCAGTGGTGCTCCCCTGGGTAAGCCCGAGTCACTGTGTCGGGGATGGACCCAGCTGCCATTTGGGTTGGGGGCGGGGTTCTGTGAAACTAGGAGAGGGCTTTATACTCTGTGCTTATGAAATGCAAACAGGCTATTAGTCAGTGACAGGCAATTAGTTCCGCCCCCGGCCTTACTGCTTCTGCTGTTGCCAGCTCAGAAGTCTCCTGGTTACGCAGCCAGGCACCCTCGGGTACAGCAGGGCTTCTGACCCACACCGTCACTGGGGAGCGGGTGGGACATCTTGTGGCTCTTTGTCTTGTGGCTCCTTCACTCCCTTGCCTCTTCCAGCCTCTTACCCCCACTATCCTGCCAGGGCCTGGCCAAGACACTTCTTCTAGGGGGAGGCTGGTCGCTGGCTCACCTCTCCTAGCTGGTTCCTCTGTACCATTGTTGGGCTTCCTAAAACTCTTAGTCACATCACTTTCCTGCTCACAGCCCTTGCAGTGACCTTTCAGACCACCCCTGGAGGACACCTCTCGCTGCCTCCTGGCCTTTGTCCCCACCATATGTGCAGGCTGAGCCTTGTTACTCTGTTTCTAGTCTGAGTGCCCCAGACCACACTCACTTCCAGCACCCTCTGCCTGAAATGCTCTCTCTCTAGATTACTCCATGGCTCACTCCTTGAGCTCTTGGCTCAAATGTCACTTATCCAGGGGGCACTCTGTGACCCTACTGCCCCAAACTAACACCTGTTGGCCTTACTCCGCCCCCTGCCCCCTTGCCTTATTATTTCTGTAATCATTTGACACACTGCAGGGCATTCTTGCTCACAGGTAGGGCCTGGCTTTCCTCCCCTCCATCAGAGTTTGCACACGAGACCCCATGTGCCTCGCAGATAGCGGTGCCAGTGAAATTCTGGGGGCTCCCACAGCCTCTCCCTCTCTCCCTTCACACGGCTCTTCAAAATGGACAGTTCCTGTGGGCTAGAGCCATCAGGTGTGGGTCCCCCAAAGCAGCCAGTCCTGGGCCATGGCCCACCCGTAGTTAATCCCAGATGCCCTGGGAGCCCTAGAGCACCAGGAAACCCTCTGTGGCCAATGGCTGCCTGTTAGGCTTTGCTGGGAGCCATGTCCTGGGCCTCAGTTTTACCTGTGAGCACTCTGAGCCAGAGAGGGACAGGGCCCTGCTGTGCCTACTTCCATCCCAGAGGGAGAAGGGGCTCCTGGTCCCCTGTCTGCCTTCTGACAGCATTACTGTCCTGGCTGTGGTGGGTGAGGGTGCTTTTCTCTCCCTGGAAACGAGTCTCAGGGGAGCTGGGGAGGTTGCAGCCTGGTCTCCATGGCAACGGGTTTACTGGTTGCCTCTTCTCTCTGCAGGCGGCCCTGCCCCCGCCCCAGGCTTCACTGGCCCAGAGTCCCTTCCTGAGGCCAGGAGGGGGACAGGGAAGAACAGGCTTTCCTCCTCCCTTCCTTGCCTCACTGTGACTCCTTGTCTCTCCCATCCACGGCTCTCCCACCTCTGCCAATGGAGCTTGTTCTAGAAATTGCAGGTTACTCTCACCACCCCTGGTTACTCTGCCCTCCACGACCCCCTCGGTGCAAGAGCAGCTCTCATCAGCCCATCGGGGCCAGCCAGCTCCTGAGCCCGCTCTCGGCTCTTACACCTGTCTTTGCACTTTTTGTCCCCTCTACCCAAAGTGCCCCCTCCTCTTCCTGCACCGGCAAGTACCGCCCAAGCTGCAAGGCCAACGGTGGCTGCCTAGGCACACTGGGAGCCCGTGTCCAGCCTGGGGACAGCTCACCGTGCAGGCGGGAGTGAGGCTCACTGTGGCCACAGCCTCCAGTGCTTCACGGGAAGCCAGACACTCAGAACTTTTGGACAAACCTTCCAATTTAAAATACGTTGACTCAAACACAAACAGTACATGGACCGATCTGAGCATTCTTGTGGGTTGAACTTGAGCAGACACTGGCACGCTCTGGCTCATTTGGCCTCTCTCTGGGCTTCTCTTTTCCGGCACTTACAAGGTTGTTCCACACGGTCTCCCCCTCCCCGGGCCTCCTCCCCGGGCCCGGGCCCTTCCGAAGAGCAGAGTTGCTCCTTGTTTATCTCTGTGCTGGTCCCCAGAGCCTGCGGGTGGGAGGGAGCCCCCTTTGCCACTGCCTTGTTAGTTCCTGCACCGTGGTGGGGCAGGGGCTGTCAGGACTCCCACGCACTGCGAGGAAGTGAGTTTGCGGAGAAGGATTTGCCCAACGTCAGGAGTTGTAAGTTGAGCAACTGGGATTTGAACCTGGATCTATTTTCCTTCCCAAGTCCATTGCAGGGGTGTAGTAAAAGTCTTGCCCAGATCCTGTGGTTCGGACCCCACCACCCCTTTCCAGACCCCCCCATCCTCTCCCAGCCGTGTGGGCGAGTGACGGTGCTTCGGTTCCCGGGCACAGGTGAGCACAGCCTCCCTGCACGGCTCGACTCCGCCAGCCCAGCGGTGGCCCAGCTAAATATACTCGGGCTGACGTCAAGCACTCTTCTGCTCCTGGGGTTTTTCTTAAGCTGCATTTGAAGTTTGCGTATTGCTTTGTAAAGATTTAGCTTCTTTTCTGGCCCCTTAGCAGACTGTCTTATTGAGTATACTCTGACTTAGATGACTATAAAAATAATTCACAGCCACTGCGTTAGCAAAGCCAGCATGTGTTAGGAGGGGGCATTCGGGACAGTGTCCTTATTGGTGATGGAAGCTTCCCTCCCCTACTCTCAGACATTCATATGCACACACGTGTACACGCATACATGTAGGTATACACACACAGACACACACGCACATGTGGGTACACATGCGCACACGTGTACACATGGGTACACACGTGCACACACGTACACATGGGTACACGGAAGTACACACATGTGCACACACTTTCCTTCTCTCCCTTCTTCCTTGTTTCTCACCCTTTCCCTCCAACCCCTGCCCAAGGCTAAGGAAGAGGCCACCTGGGCTGGGCTGGGGTGTGAGCTACCTCCTGGGGTCCCGGCCCTTAGGTGCTAAGCACTTTCTTTTTGGGGTGCAAAAGGGCCAGGAAGTCTTCTGGTGTGGGGGACTGGCGGTTCCTCTCCCTGGGGACTATGGCTTACTTGGGCCCAGCACAGGCTTCTTGTTCCTTTTCTCCTTCCCTCTCCCTCAGACTGGCCTGGCCCTTGGGCCACTCCTGGACAGGCTGAGGGGAGCCTTTCTACCCTACCCCTCCATCAGGTGGGGCTCCCCAACTTCCCAAGGCTCCATGTTGGGTTTGGGCCCACGCTCTAGGTAGTAAGTAACAGGGTTGCCCTGCCAGTCTTGGTCCTCTGAGTGGACACTGCCCCCAGGGAGTTGGAGGACAGGAGACTGTGGCTGTAGATCCTTTTACGTGCCCTGGCACTTCTCCCCATAGCTCTGTGTCCATCCTGGAGACCTCAGCCTTCTGCTCCAGGTCCAGGTAGCAGTTTCTGTCTTTTGTGCTTCCATATGACCCTGCCCCCGTGGCAGGGGGACTGCTGTGGAGAGATTCTGCAGTTGGAGTCTCCTGTTCCTTCGTTTGTTCTGAGCTCCTACTGCTGACCCTTAATTGTTCTGGGAGCCAGAGACAGGGCAAGGGACAAGTGGAACAGTGGTCCCAGCCACTAAAGGTGACAGCCCAAAGGATAATATGAGCAGATATGTAGAGAGGAGATGCCATTGCAACTCCTATGGAAGAACTGCAGCTAGGTAGGAGGACGACAGAGGGGTCTGGTGCTCCTCAGAGGAGCTGCAGTCCCAGAGCAACCTGAAGGAAGCCAACACGTGTGGACAGCACGTGCAAAGGCCCTGAGGCAGCGCGTGTCTGGCCTGAGCAGGAGTAGTTGGGCGGGGCCACGTGGTGGCACGAAGCCAGGGAGGTTCTGTGGGTAGGAAGGTGACACCGAACTGGGGGATTCCAGAGGGTTGGAAGGTTTCAGTTGGGGTGGAGGTGGGAGGAGGGAAATAAATGGTCCAGTTTGCCCTTTAAGGGGCTCCTCCCTGCTGGGGAGAATGCACGAGGGGCAAGAGTCTGGAGGGAGACCTATTAGGCTGGGGCTGTAGCTGCTGTCAGGTTCAAGGCTGGGGTAGTGGGCACAGCCACTGTGGGGGCAGAAGTGGCCAGATTCACAGACAAGATTTGCTGGTGAACGAGGAGCGTGGGCAAAGGGAGAATTCAGGACACTTCAAGTTCTAGGAAATACACGAACCAGGGCATGTCCAGCAGCCCTCCATGTATCTCACAAAAACCAAGTGAAAAGGACCTCAGCAGCGTCCAGCCCAAGCATGCTTTTGCCATCCTTCTGGAGCATGCTAGCTTTCCCTGGACTTGCCAAGGCTTATTATCGGAGTCACCCCTTTGGCTGTGGCAGGAATTGAAGGGATTCTGCTCAGGTGTGAATGTTGAGGCAGGACTTCCCGGGGATTAGAAGCTGGCATGTCCCCGGACGGCTGGTGATCAGGAGCACCGTGTGCACCCATAAACCCTTCTCTGCGTCTGTCTTTGCATGTCTTCAGAGCGGGACGCCTTTGACACGCTGTTCGACCACGCCCCAGATAAGCTCAGCGTGGTGAAGAAGGTAAGTGCTGGCAGCCGAGCTGGGCCCTGATGGCGCTGGCGCCCGCTGGGAAGGAGGTGGGGAAGTGTTTGGAGTCTCTGAAATGTTTGCCACATGGATTGAAATGTAATTACAGTCAAGAAAACGTAACTACAGTGCATAAAATTAGCGCCTTTTAACTCAACATCCCTGCTCCCCGGGCATCCTCCTGCCCACCCCTTCACTTCTGTTAAGCAAATTACTGAGCCAGCAGCTTGCTCTGACTCGAGGCCTTTTCTCAACGTGGAAATGTTTTTAAGCGTGTCAACCTGCTGGCACTGCCGGCCTCATTACCGTGACGCCGCAGTCACAGCCTGCCCAGTAAACAGGCAGGCCTGGGTGGCAGAATGGTTCTGTAAGTGTATTTGGCCTCCAGACAGAGGATGGGGCCTTTCTCAGCCCAGGCAGCTGCTGGGCAATCTGTGGATGGAGAAAAAGGCAAGACCCAGGGCTCTGGGATCAGGGGCTAGGAGTTCCCAGCTTCCTGGGGTCCGCCTATTCAGGGAGCTGCGGTGGGGCAGGTGCATGTGGCTCTTTCCTATGACATCCGAGGAGCACTCATTTCTGCTGGTGGTTCAGTGAGGACATCCTGGGTGTCTGGGACAGCTTCCCCAGCCAGGTTGTTGGCTCGGGGCTGTGGGAGCATTTGATGTGCTGCCATGGATCGCACCTCTCCAAGAGGAGACGTGAGCATGCTTGTCTGTCCATAGTGGGATTTTTCTGTTAATTTCAGGAGAGAACATATGACTCTCCTGTGGAGCGTACTTCTGGGAAACACTGGTCCAGGCTCAGACAATGACGTCATTAGTTTGTAGAAGCATTTTGCAAAAGGATGTTGGAACCATACTAATGGTCCTTCTGGGATGGGGCCGTTTTAGGATCCTTGGGTCATGAGTGACTTGGAGCCTCACAGCCCCCCACCCTCTCCAGTCTCATTTTACCCCGAGGGACCTTGACAGAACCAGTCTCCCTTATCAGCTGTGTGCCAACCTCAGTTTCCCCACCTGTTGAGTGGGGACAGGGGCTCATTGAGAATGAACTGGGGTCGTGTTTGTGCTGGGGCTCTGCACGCAGTGATGGTCACTGATGGCGCTGATGGTGATGGATGTGGCATCCATCTTTCAGTAGACATTAGTTCCATCCATTTGGGGGAAGGACATATTTTGGGACCTGGGGCCCCTAGCAGTGAACAAAATAAAATCCTTTCATCTGCCTGATTGCTTTCTCCCTCGAGTCTGCACCCTCTGCAGCCTGGGGCTACCTCTGTGGGTCTCTCCCCAGATCAGCCCCTCCTAATGTCCTCTCATCCCCCCACCCAGAGGGTTCACAGTTTTGCCTGGCTGCCCACTCAGCCTGTTCCCCCCTCCCACTGCCCACCCTTAGGACCAGCTCAGGCTCGAGTCTTCCCTCCTGCCTGGCTGTTGTGTGCCCAGGAAGCCTCCCCTGCAGTGCCCACTTCCCCGCAGCGCTGTGTCTATTCCTGTCTGTCCCACCATGGCATGCCACAGGCTTGTCAGGGCGGGGCTCTCTCTTACAGTCTTGGTGTCCCCAGCACCAAGCAGTGTGCCTGGCATGTAGGAGAACATACATTTGGGTGGGATGAGTAATAAATCATAGCACCTTGGGGGTGGGGTGGTGCTGAGTTCCCTTAAAGATGGGCTTGGTTGCCAACAAGTTACAGGTGGCAGGCTTTAAATGTGCAGAGAGAAGCCGGTGCCCCTTGGTACACATGTAACAGGCTTAGGGCACCCTGTAGCCTGAGATAAAACCCCAGAGGGCTGTCTCTGTGTACTGAAAATGCAGTGAGTGTAGCTGAGGCAGCCCTTTCCCTCCCAACCTTCCCAGTGAGTCATTTGCCATTAGGGTTACATTTAAGATTCATTTGGAAATTGGATTATTTTCCTCTGACCATTTTATCCTTCCTAAGAGCACCGCTCACTCTTCTGTAAGGCTGTCACATATGGCACACGTGTGCAGATTGACATCCGTGTGCCTGGGTTAGAGACTTCCCAGCCAGAATAGACGTGGGCTTGCTGCCATTAAAACCAAGGGCTACCGTGAGATCGTTGCATTTGAAACGTGGGCTTTTATTTTAGCAAACAGGAGGTTGTAGAAGCATCTCACAAAGCCAAGACTGGTAAATGTCAAACCTGACACCAGATGGGAGCTGGATGTGGCCACTGACAGCTCTGTGTCTCTGTCTTGGCAGTCGCTCATCACCTTCGTGAACAAGCACCTGAACAAGCTGAATTTGGAGGTGACGGAACTGGAGACCCAGGTAGGTGGTGCTTGGGGCTGAAGATCCTTTGTCCTGTGGGGTTTTCAGGAGGCTTGTTGATCCTAGTTAGGGCACCTGAACAAAGCAGGCACCATTTTGATCATCTCGCAAGGAATTCCCGTCGTGCAGCTGGAAATACCACGTGGCCCCATCTGTTATGACCCTCTGTCTCCTGTCTCAGTGTCCTGGAGCTGCTGCAACAAAGCAGCACAAACTGAGTGGCTCAAACAATAGAAACTCAGGTCCGCACAGTTCTGGCGGCCCCAAGTCCAAAATCAAGGTAGTGGCAGTTGGTTCCTTCCAGGCTGTGAGGGAGGGAGAATTGGCTCCAGGCTTTTTTCTGAGCTTCTCTGTTTTGCTGGCCATCTCTGGTGTTTCTTGGCTCGTAGACGTGTCCCTCTAATCCCTGTCTTCACTTTCATGTAGATTTCTCCTTGTGTGCCTGTCTGTCCATCCAAGTTTCACCTTTTTTATAAGAACACTGTCATGTCGGATTAGAGCCCTAATGACTTAATCTCAGCCTGATTACATCTGTGAAAACCCTATCTCCAAATAAGGTCACAGTCACAGGTCCTGGGGGTTAGGACCCCAATGTATTTCTTTTGGGGGGCATAGTTCAACCCATAACACCCTCTGAGGCTCCACTCCACCCTACCGCAAGGCCTTTGCACATGCAGGTCCAGAATGTTCTATTTTCCTCTGCTGCTGCCCTCTATTGCAGCTCTCGAACTCAGCACTGTGGCTGACAACTGCTTGGTAAAATGTGCCTGCAGGGAGAGGACGGACCACGTATTTCTTTTGCAATGTGTATGTCAAGTGTACCCCCACCCCTGGCTCCCACTCACAGCTAAAGCAGCCTCATGAAAATATGTTTTTGAGCACTCAGCAAGCATTAGAGACAAAATATAATTCCCCCAGGATTAGCTGGGTGCTTGAATTTGGAATCTTTCAGGTTCTTCGTGCAGACATCACGGGTGCACAGCTGATCCTTCTTAAACCCCAGGGCGATTGCCTTCCCTCCTTTCTGTTTCTTTAACTTTTCTCATTTGCTTTTCTAATTAAAAAAGTAATTCAGGTTCATTGTAGAAATGTCTGAAAATGCAGATAAGCAAAACAAATAAAAATCATCTGTAATCCCATCATCCGGTAATAACCACGGAGGGTTTGACACAGCCAATCCTGGACCGCGTGGGTCTGTGTTTGAAAGCCTGACGGTCCGTTTTTAATGTGTATATTTATGTGTGCGTTGTTTGCAAACACACTGATCATTTTTAGCAGTCTCCTAATGCTGCACGTTTAGCCCCTGATTATCTGCTGTTTGGTACATTAGTAGTCCAGAAGTAGACTGGGCAAAAAGTTGAAATTTCTCTTTTCTTCTTTGCTACCGTCCTTTCCCGACAAACTGTCTAGAGGTAACCAGCTACAGTTAATGGGCACGTGTGTTTTTCGAGATATTGCCTATGCATAAATGTATTTCTTTTTTGAAGGACAGTGGATCATACTGTTAGCTCTTCTATAATGTGTTTTTTGTTCCTGAATATATTGTGGGCATCTTTTTGTATACGAGCAAGTGCATGTGTGTGTATCTCCGTGTGTGTTTCTGTCTGGTCCTTTCTCTTTTGTTTAGTCTATCTGTGTTGTCACTCATGGGGAGGGGTGTGACAGCCTGCCGTTGGAAGCTGCTCTGGACTCAGTTAAACCGGAGCCCAGGACTGGGCCTTTCTGCTCTCCCTGCACAGAGAGAGGAGGTGCAGCCGGCAGAGCTGGGGCTGCGCCACACCCTTTGAGGGCCCAGGAAGGTTGGATGCTGTCGGGCTGCTGGTGCTGCGTGGGGCATGCGCAGAATTGTGCTTCCTCACGCCCCCGCCGGGGTCCCCACCGACACTCCCCAGAGAGGCCGGCGCGTCAGCAGCCAGAGCATCTTGCATTGTGACACTAAGCTTAAATTCACGTTTATCGTTATTTACTTAGCACCTTCAATCTTTTTTCTATCATCACATTCTATAGACTCTTAAATAATCAGTGGTCTACCAGAAAAGATCACTTGCCACAGAAATGCAGAGAATTTTCTTTCCTTTCTTGCAAAGGAATTGGATGTTTTTATAAATAATTTATGCCATTTCTAAAGACTATAAATCATTAAATTGTTGATGCCCTGGGAGTCAGAGCAGCCCAGGTTCAAATCCCGTTAGAGTGTGTGTGGTGTATGGCTGGAGTCCGTGTGCATGGGTGTGTGTGTGTGTGTGTGTGTGTACCTGGAGTCTGTGTGCATGGGGTGTGTGTGTGTGTGTGTGTACCTGGAGTCTGTGTGCATGGGGTGTGTGTGTGTGTGTGTGTGTGCCTGGAGTCTGTGTGCATGGGGTGTGTGTGTGTCCTGTACTTTCCTCTCGGCCTGCTGTCTCTCCCACCTCCTAGTGTACTGGGGCGGGTAAGATGCTGTGACAAGGGGAAAGACCCTGGCTGTGACAGGGCCTGTGGTGTGAGCCATCAGCTTCTGGCTCCTTGGAAGCAAGTCCCCAGAGCTGTGTGCACTGGCCCTCACTGGTCACTGTGGGTGCCGGCCCAGCATCCTTTTGAGGAAGATGCCAGTGTGCGCGACCAGGGTACCTTCCTTAGCAAGCCTCTGTGTTAAGACACAGGTACATTAAAAAACATCCTTTCTGATTTCCTTAGAGAGAGGAGGAGGTGGCTGCTTCATGCTGAGGGAGCCCGAGGTGTGGGACGGGCAGGCTTGGTGTCACTCATCCAGCCGCTGACCGAGTCCAGGCCAAGACATGGTGTGGGGCCCCTGGGGGTTGGCGACCTGCTCACAGCTGCTTTATGTTTTCTAGCTGGGCTCCCCCTCAAGGGGGCAGGGCTTTAAAACTGAGTGTTTGTGATTCTTACCTTGCACCTTCAGGTACAATCAAGGGCTGCTTGGGATGATGGAGAACCTGCCGCCTCTGTTTTTTTGTTCGTTCGTTTGTTTGTTCTTTTGAGACAGAGTCTTACTCTATCACCCTTAGAGTGCTGTGGCATCCTAGCTCACAGCAACTTCAAACTTCTGGGCTCAAGCGATCCTCCTGCCTTAGCCTCCCGAGGAGGTGGGTCTATAGGCACCTGCCACAAACCCCTGCTAGTTTTTCTATTTTTAGTAGAGATGGGGTCTCACTCTTGCTCAGGCTGGTCTGGAACTCCTGAGCTCAGGGGATCCTCCCATCTCTGCCTACAAGAGCTGGGGTTCCAGGCGTGAGCCACCTCACCCGGCCTGCCACTGTTATTTTTAATGAGATGCCCTCCCTTCTTCACACTCTCATGTTACACTCTGTGAGCTGCCCATCTCAGGAAACCCCTCTGATCTGTCCAGGTGCCCTGCCTGGGAATCTTCTAGACCGGTGCTGACCAGTGGAACCGTCTTCCGCAATGAAAATGTTCTCTAGCTGTGCTGTGCAGGGCGGCAGCCACTGGCCGTGGGTGGCTGCTGAGCATTTGAATTGTGGAGAGTGTGACTAAGGAGCTGAATTTTATATTTTGGTTCTTTACAAAATTCCAATCAAAGAGTTGTAGAGACTGGTCGTGCAATAAAGTTAATGTGATTAGCGTGGCCGACTGTGCACTTAGAAGTGGTGAAGGTGGTGAATTTCATGTTATGTATATTTTACCACAATTTAATTAATGAGTTAAAAATTAATTACAAAGAAAAATCAACACAAACCAGACAGAAGAAGACAAATACGGTGGGACTTCACTTACATGGGCTCCCCAGAGGAGCGTGGAGTTGGATGCAGGGGAGGGGAGGAGGTGGTGCCCACTGGGCACAGAGTTGCCTGGGAAGACAAACGTCCTGGAGGCCGATGGTGGTGATGGTGGCACAGCAGTGAGTGTGCTTGGTGCCACTGAACGGCGCAGTTAAAAATGGTCAAGGTGCAAAATTTTGTGTTGTGTGTTATTAAAAATCACAATATGAAAGGATAGATAACTCAGCAACGTTCAAACAAAAACATTTAATTTAAATAGCTGCATGTGGCCAGTGGCTGCCTGTTGGACAGCAGTGCCAGACCTCCGAAGGCCTCTGGCCGACCAGTCCCCACATGCACCTTGCAGGTCGGGAGCCTGTCACGCCCACAGCTGACACTGAGCGCTCACTGTGTGCTGGGCGCTCCCTGCCCAGCCTTCTGCAGGACGCAAACACAGCCCTGAGCAGTGGGAGCCAGTGCTGTCCGCAGTCACCCCAGTCCTCGCCTGTCCCTCTCCGTCCCTCCGGAGCCCTGTACTGGGACCACTTCTGCTGCTTGTGCATTAGGAGCCGGGTCTCCTCACACCCAGGCGTCTCCCTAGATCCCAGGTTCTCTTGGCTACAGTGAAAAGGGGGGTGGATTGCTAAATATCACACCCCACCCCCGCCCCACACACTGCCCAGAAACTTCACTGAATGTTTCTCCGCAGTTTGCAGATGGCGTGTACCTGGTCTTGCTCATGGGCCTGCTGGAAGACTACTTCGTCCCCCTGCACCACTTCTTCCTGACCCCGGACAGCTTTGATCAGAAGGTGTGTGCGCAGTCGCTGTTCTTGGTTGTGGCCCCAGAAATGCTCATTGGGATGTGGAGTAGAGAATATTCCCACAGCCCTTGGTGCAGCCCAGCTGCGTTCTTCAAAAAACAAAAATCGCACAAGCGATATTGCCATTAGATGTAACTGTCAGTACAGAAAGTAAGAAACCCATTGGCAGGACATGGCACCTCCAAGTTCTGTTGGGGGCCGGCGCCATGGCTGACCCCTGCAATCCCAGCACTCTGAGGTGGGTGGATCCCTTGAGCTCTGGAGTTTGAGACCAGCCTGAGCAAGAGTGAGACCCCATCTCTACTACAAATAGAAAAACTAGCTGAGCGTTGTGGTGGGAGCCTGTAGTCCTAGCTGCTCAGGAGGCTGAGGCAAGAGGGTCACTCGAGCCCGAGTTTGAGGTTGCTGCAAACTATGACGCCATTCTACCCAGGGTGACAAAGTGAGACTCCGTCTCAAAACAAACAAAGAAACAAACCAACAAATGACAAAGGTCTGTTGGGCACGTTCTCTTACGGGGTCCCTTGCATGGAACTATGTAGTTTTTAATAAATGAGATCAAATGTCAGTGGAACCGCAAACCTTTCCCTTGTTGTGCCACAGACCTGTCACCTTGTTTTTCCCTGATTTTGCACGAGCTTCAGCGGTGGCACAGAGTGCCAAGGAGCAGTTCTGTCACTAGCATCTTCCGGTTCTCCACTCTTGGGCAGTCATCTTGAATTTGTTTCTGATTTTTTCCCTACTCAAACAATGGGGCATCTTCTTGACTGTGTGTATATATATATATTTTTTTTTTCTTCTTCTTCTTTTTTTTCATTCCTGTGGGTTGTTTTCTTAGGAACATTTCCCAAATAGGATTGCTTGAGTCAGTCCTTTAAACCTGGGCTGCCCCACCACCTGGTTGCCACCGCCTCCCGCCTCTGGCCTCCCACAGTTAAGCCTCCGTGGCAACGCTTAGTGCTTTGCCGTCAGAAACTTGGCCGTGGATGGCTGTATTGCTGTGGACTCACAGGCATCTGTCATTTTATTTTCCCAAAGTGCTAGACCCGTGAGTCAGGGAGGCAGACAGTGGAAGCCGGTGGCAGCAGCCAGGGAAGCAGCAGAAAGCGGGGCCAGTGTTTACCAATCTGCCCACTTCTGGCACCTTGCGGTCTGTTTGCTTGTAACCAAATGTTGTTCCTGTCTTGCCCGCTGAGATGGAATCAGCGTAGATTAGAGAGGTCTTGGCACGATGGAGTCCATGCTGCATGGAGAGAGTGCTCACACAGAGCGAGCAGAATTGATCGGGAACGTGGTGCCTCGCTGTTGTTCTGGGAATGAGATGACAGGCAATTCATGGAAGAAGTTCCTGCATTTCCAGGCCCCAGCACGGCTGATTGCAGAGCCATCATTTTGGGAGTTACCTTTGCTTTGTTCAAACTGATAAGAAAATGCTGGCAAGAGCAGCGGGTTTAGCCAGGATGGCTGAAACTGGTTTCTCTACAAGACAAGGCTTTGTACAAATAGCAGAGGCGGCTTCTGCTGGGCCCTGCCTTTCTCTCTTTGAAAGGAGGATGAAAGTCTTTGTAAGTTCCTGCCCTGGCCTGGAGGGGCAGAAGGCCTGAGTCATCGCCTTCTTCTCTGAACAGGAGTGAGGAAGGGAAGGCTATTGCTATTTTAGGGCACAGGGAGCAGCACGCCCTATTCCCCTTCACCTGGCAGAGGGGAGCCTCTGGTTTGCTGTGGCTCTGAGGGCAGCCGGAGCTCTCCTCCTCAGGGACAGCCTGTGGATGCTGGTGGTCCCCTCCCCAGCCCTGCATTCTCTTCCTTTCCCCTCAGACAGTAGAGCCTGGGATGGTTATCATCTACCTACTAGTCCTCACGACCCCCAGGTAAGTAGTGGTCCCCACAGCGGAGGACTGACCCACTTCAGGGTGGGCCCGGCACCCACACTCTGGGCACTGCCCCCAGATGGGATAGTGGCAGCACCGTTACTCATATTTCCGTGAGGGCCTCTGCCTTGGCAAGCTTTGCAGCAGCCCCACATCCTGGGGAAGGGACTGAGCTTCAAGGGACAAATCTGGGGTACATCATGAGCTCCTGTCCCTGGGCACAATGATGACTTGTTTGTAAACAATTGGATCAGCCTTTTTTTTTTTTAATGAGATTGGACAGCCCAGACCCTGTAGTTTCTTGCTGACAGGTGAACGGCCCCTGGGAGCCATCTCAGGTGTGTGGGCACGGCCCTCGGCATTTTGTTTTAAAGCTGATGTTTGAGCCTCACTCTGTGCTGCCGGCCACACCGAGCACGTCACACCCGCTGGTGGTTTTCTGTGAGATTCCGCAGACCTGGCTGTGAGATTGAGCAGAGTATGCCCCGCCTGGAAGGAGATACTAGAAAGGTCTTTGCTGTTTCAAGGAGATTTCCCCTCTGTCACCTCAGCTGATTCCCTCCAAAGGGAAAGGGAGTCTCAGAAAGGCTGAGAGACCAGCCCGAGGCCACATGGCCAGCAAGGGCAGAGAGGGAGGATCTCAGGGTGTCCTTCCTGTGTGCTGGCCTGAGTGGTCTTGGATGTGTGGCCTGGTCCCCACTGGCCTCGGGGCCTTCCCGGAAGTCCTGGTCAGGGACGGTGGGCTCCAGCCTCGTCGGGGGCTGTGTGCTGTCCGCCTGCCCTGTCAGGGCCCTGGGCTCGCGAAGCTTCTCTGCCAGGGCGGGAGGATTGCGGGTGGGGGAGGCATGGCCCTGACAGACATGGAGCACAGGAGGGCCGTAATTTCCTTTCTGGCATTTCCTCCGACGGAGAGGAAAGCGGGAGGAAAATCCCCCTCCAAACCAACGGCCATGGGGCTGAGTAGCTGCAGTGGAGGGGGCTTTAAGGGTCCCCCCGAACTGCCCTCTTGTGGGCGGGGGGACTGAATTCAGTCCCTGCTTGGGGCAGCGTCCTGGGTATGCTGGTCTTACCCCTTTGCCTCTGCCTGTCACCTCCCTGTGCTTGGGGAAAGGATCCTTCAGGCTTCGAGAAGGCGCAGAAGAGGCCTGAGGAGGCAGCTTCAAACTGGTGCCAACTAAGCATCATGCCGGGGGAGGATCTCACCATTCCTCACTCTCTGCTGTCCTGTGTGCACGGCGAGCGTGCGCAAGTGGGCTGGCTGTCTAGGTGGTGGTGGTCCGCGAGTGGGGACTGGGGAAGGGGGGCTTGGAGAACGGGCTTGGGTTCCAGGTCCAGACTTACGTGTGTTTGGGCCCCAGCTCCGTGTCTTTGAACCTGCGGCTTTTCCGAGCACAGACGGCCTGGCCTGTCTCAGAAAGAGTGATTGTGCCCACCTGGTACAGGGCAATGAAGGGAAGTAGGCCCTGCCGAATCTGCTGACCCTGCGCTGGGTGCCCAGCGACCGCTGGTTGGTCCCTGCCCTCCCTTTGAGGGAGCTGCACTTGGCACTCTGTCCCCACTTCCATGCCTTCCCAGCCCTCCCCCACTCATTGTCACGTATGTTGGGGTGTTTGATGTGGCATCCGGTATTCCCATTGGCAGTTTCAAGTTGGCCTCCTGAGAAGCCTGAAGCCTCCATCTGGTCATTCCAAGCCCCACCGCCCCCCTCCTCTGGGCTGTGACCTTGTTCTGAGCCCGCCAGCTCACAGTTGGTGCTGGCAGGTCATTGCCCACTTTGCCTCTTTGAGCACAAGCCACAGCAGTTTGGCCAGAGCACCCCAAGCTACTTTCCAGCATGGTGGGTTTGACTAACTGGGGGTCATTTTGCTCAGCATCTGCTCAGCATCTTTTTCTTGGCTAATTATTAAATTATATCTCATGTAAAATTATCTGTATTTTTGATTCATTTGCACTGACATCATGAAAATGTTATTGTTGAAAAGATATGTGATTTCTAAGAGCCCTGAAGCCCTTTTCAACTCTGACATCTACTCTTTGCTCACAGCAGGTGGGTGGCTGGCAGTGATTGGACAAATCACTTACATCTCTCTGACTTGAGTGGACTTTATTTTTTTTTTTCGGGTTTGTTTTATTATTTTTTTTTTTATTGTTACATACATGTATTTTATTATTCTTCATTGCATTATTCCCCACCCCCACCCCTCAGTGGTAAGACAGAATTGATTTACAGAAAAGAATACAGAAAACACTAAAGCTCCTGGTAGAGGGAGAGAATTCAAGTGGGGAGAGAGAAGCTCTCTCCATTCCTCTCCCGGTCTTTCCCCGTCTCCTC
>CAUYRH010030803.1:0-30273 GCA_963574655.1 Perodicticus potto
CTCAATGTGTCAAAATCTTTGGTCATTTGGTCTTTGAATTCCTTGACTTCTTGAGACAATTTTTGAAATGCTCCCAGAATTTCTAATTCCAATTTTTCCTCTATTTTATTGATCTTGTTTGCAATCCAAATTCTGAATTCGACTTCTGACAACTCAGCCATCTGTTTATGCATAGGATCGCCATTTGTGTCCACCTAATTGTTCCTTGGGGGGGGTTGATCTACTCTGGTTGTTCATGCTTCCAGAGCTTTTCCACTGATTCTGCCCCATATTTATTTTGCACCGTTTGGCTGGGTGAGTAGGTAAGGATAAGTTTGGTTGGGGGTTCTAGGAGTAGTGATTGACCAGTCCTTCCTTTGCCTGTAAGCTGGGACTGGTGTTTGTACCTTTTCCCCTACAGTTTTGCCAACCTGTACTTTGCTACTGCCTGCGAGACTGGGGGACTTCTTGATGTGGTGGGGTTAAGTGGCTCTGTCTTATTTTCAGCTGGTCTCTGTCTTACCCAAGAGAATTGGTTATTGGAATCTGAGCTGTGGAGAAATACCAGTAGTTAAGTCACCATGCCCCCACAACTATTCCACAACAATTGGAAAAGGAAAAACAATCCTTCCCACTACCACACACCCAGTGTACAATGTTGGAAAGTCCTCGGTTGATTGGCCTAGTTGAAGAGGTCCCAATCAATTGTCTGAGCCAGTACTAACCTCAAATCAAAGAGTTGAAAAGTCTCTGGCGACTAGATAGCAGGAGTCTGCTGGCAGCTTTAGTATAACTCACTCCAGGGTTCTGTGAGTTCAGGAGGGTCCCCCCAGCCAGTAAATTAGCCTGGGAATGTTGATGCCTCTTTCCCCGCCTTGCCTCTCTGTCACACCCAGTCTCTGGTAACCCTGCAGGGCTGTGCTTCAGTTCCCTCCCATGAGCAGATGCTCTAGAGGTGTGCACCTGCCTAGGTCACAAGGGACTCTGTGGCTCCTCAGCCAGTCCACCAGTTATGTCGGTGTTGGCAGGGGCTAGGTGAGGCCTGACAACCTGGGTACTTGATAGGGGCTGGGGCAATTCACTCAGTTCCAGCCCTGTCCCTAATTGATGTAAAGTAGATGAAAAAGCTGATAGAACAGAACAAGTTCACAGAATTTCTGCCCTGTGGAAGTGACACTGGGCTGCTAATAGTCCTGACTCAGTCTGTGAGATTCAGCCCTTTGTCTCAGCTGTCATCCCCTGAGGGCCAGGTGCGGCCGACCGCTTGGTGCCTCAGGGAACCGCCTCTCCACTTCCGCCACCTCTCAGCTCCCTATTCCTCTCACAGCTCCTGAGCCGGGAAAACAGCACAGACCAGTACAGCCCGCTCCCTGTCCACACCCCTCGAGAAAGTGTCCAAGAATCTGGACTCCATGGGGGACAGACCTCCAGACCTCAGGGTGAGAGTAGAGAGGAGTGCTGGGAGTTCCAACTTGCAGGTATAGAATATATGCAGTTTTTATACAGTTTTATGCCTGGCAGGAGAGTGCCGTGGCACCCTTATAGGGGAAGGAGGTCTGGTTTTTAGAGGGTCTCTCCCATAGGGTAGAGTGGGAGGACATCTGAACTCTGCTCACTTGTTTGTATGGAGGTATGGCGTATAGTGCCAGCCGCTCTCATGGGGGAGGGGATTCCTGTCCGCTTGGTGATGTGCTCTGTACCTTTTATTTGTATCCTTGGGGTCACAGGTCACTCCAGCAGGGATGATGTGCGTTCTTTGACCTTCTCTTTTGGCTCAGTTCCAAACCGTTGGCTTTCTGTCCTTTAACTCTCCTTCTGGATGGCAGCGTCTGCAGAAAGCTGGCTATAGACCGCCATCTTCTCCCCCCCAAAAAGTAATCTTTAATTTGACTTCATATTCATCAATGTTTTACTACTTCACTTCCCAAGGTTGTTTTTGTTTGTTGTTTGGTTAATATGGGAGAAAACCAAACAATTGTCTGTTGAGTGAACATTACCATCTAATAATGGAAAGAAATATCCATGTGTTAGAGGAATATATGAATAATATTCTGGTTTAATTTGAATTTGTGTCTTATGAATTGGGTTACAACCAGGCAAACCCTTTAAGCTATCTCAACTCCAGGTCACAAACAAGATGGAGTTTATGGACCTGTAAGGCTGAGATTGCTACCTTGGCCTATTCACAGGGTGATACTTCCCATGAGTCTTTAAATGGAGACAGCCTCATCTTGGCATTGTGCTTGATTCTAGGTCAATGCCCAACATCAACCCACCCCTCCCCCATTCTAGATTTTAGATCTCTCTTCTAATGCCAGAAAACGTATACCTTCAGTAATTCAAGCAGCTAAGGGCATTGGCTGAAAGCCTGGGCGATCTTCTTTACTCAAGCTTTGGGCCCTGGAGAAGTTATAAATCAGATGCCTGTGGTAGGAGTGAATTAAATATTACGTGGTACAGCTCTTTGAACACTTAGAAAGCAAAGTGCTCACTAAATGCATGTTTTTATTATTGCTCCTGGCAGTACACCCTAAGGCATCTGAGACCCTTTCTTTGTTAAATGTTTTCTTTCTTTTTTTGTTTTCTTTTTAAAGTAGCTGTAATGAAACTTACCAGGTTGCACACATACTTTGGTCATTAATTTTGGCTTTAATGTTGAATAACTTCAAGAGACAATGACCACTGAAACTGCCACCATAGAGACGTCATCAAGAAGACATATGTTTCAATCTTAATTGGGTGGTATGGATTATTTTTCTTTTCAGTATTACTGGAAAGAGGTATGAGTGTATTTTCCAGAATGGTGCAATAAAAATAAAATTTGATTGATTAATTCAATAACTATGGCTGGGAAACCTCTTGTGCCACAGTGGAGAGGAAATGCACAATGCCCTACAGACTGAGGCTGCATAACTTACATGTGTTTGGAAGGGAGACTCTGGAGCTAGATGCTGGTGTTTTAGAGAATAGCTCACTCTTGGAAGTACAAGTCCAGTTGAATGGTTTATTTTCCTCATGAGCTTCATTTGGTTAGTTCTAATGTTGAGACATTAGGGTACAAATGGCAAATCATATTTGTACAGCTATTTAATGAGTCACCATCCATTTTAACCAGTTTTTCTGGCAGAAAACACATAGTGCCTGCCTGTGAGTAGGATACAGAGGAATCTTGACTCCCCCCAGGAGAGGCCTGTTGAAGGGGTCTGTGGTTCATTCTGCACAGCAGAGAATTTCAAGTAGGGTCATTGAACTCATGACATTGACATAGTCTAAAAAATTCTAAATGTGTGCATTTTCCTGGAGAAAGTTTTATGTTAGTTTCTCCAAAATATCTATGAATCCTAAAATGTTAAGAATGACTGCAGTGAAAAATAAATGTTGAGCAGGTGGGACTCGAGGAAGATCTATTAAGTTTTTAACTAATTTGTGAGCATGAATGACCATTTGTCATTTTCTTTTTCCTGGGGATATCATCTAAAGCTTTCACTAGATTTCCAAAAAGTATTTAAGTCATTGATTTAAAACAAAGTCTGCATGAACAAATCAGATTATGATATAGACACCTACTTAACCATCCGGCCTCATTTCAAATGTTAACTTCCTCTTCTGGCTTTCCACAATACTCTGCACAATTTAATATGCACATATGTCTTTTACAATGTTTGTTTTCTGATTAGTGATATACCTCTTTGGAAGCAGAAACTCAGTGTTTTTTAGCAGGATGTTCCTGGATATTGGTGTCAATAAATAGGTATGGAGTGAGTAAGCAGAAAAGGCTCCCTGCAGGGTAAGAACTGCACGAGGAATGATCCAAGGCAGTCAGTGTAAAGCTCTGGGTTAGCCAGACATCTTTCCAGTAGGAGTGACAGCTACCCTGCTAGCTTAAATCCCATTTGGGAAATTCACTATTTTAAAATGGTAAAAAAGAAAGCATTAGGGCTCACTTCAGGAATGACTGGCTCCATGGATTTAGCCAGCATCAAAACCTTTTCATCATCTGTCTTCCATGCTCCTCTTCCTATATTGGCTCAATGTGTTCTCACTGCAGACAGATTTTTCTGTCTGTAGTAGTGAATGTGGCAAACCTCCTTGCTCAGTGTTCTGTATTCATTACTTTCTTGAAATGCAGCAACTTTTTCCAATAAGCAGACTAAATCTGCTTTCCCTTCATCTTACACATGAGGAAGCAAAATCAGATGTGCCAACTCTGTTGAATATTGTCACACAGTTAGAAAGCAGAGGAGCTGGAAATGAAATCTTTCAAAATATGTATGCGATTGTGGCAAAACTGAACCCCCACATTATTTACATCCTTATTTAAATGCATAAGTAATCATACCTTTCTGAACTTTGGCCTTCCTGGCTAATAAATAAAAAGGCGAAAATCATATTAATCCCTCAGAGATAATTTTATACACATAATTTATATATAAATATACAAAAATTATTATGCACAGAAAAAAATTATGCATGTGTATGTAAAATAACATAGTTGAATGTTCCCAGCACATAGTAGGTTGTCTATAAATATTGACAAAATCAAGCATATGGCCCATCTACCAAGTATACAAAACATGGCTATCAAATGAACTTTATGAAAAACCTTTCTACCAGCTTGATTTTTATTTGCCAACGTTTATTTTCTCTTTTTTCTAACATTCTCATCTTCTTTATTTTTTAGTACTTATTGTTTTATAATTAGTATACTATTCCAAATATAATCATGCATCCTTAGAAAGATTTTTCTATCCTTTCATTCATTCAAAAATACTTGTTTAGTCCCCAGGATATGTTAGACACTGTTCTAATCCTTGAAAGATACATCAGTAAATGAGATGCATGAAGTCCTTACCCTCATGGAGCTTATATCCTATAGGAAAGACAGTCTACAAACTAGGAGATAAGTACATACATAATAAAATGTCAGGTTGAAAAGACACGGACTCTGAGGAAAACAGCAGCAAGGGGATAGAGAAATAGAACTAGGTAGAATTTTGGATAGAAACATCACAGTAATCTTTCCCAAGAAGCTTCCATTTGAAAAAACTTGATGAGCATAACAAATCTGAACCATAGGATGATATGTCAGAAGATCTCTTCTGGCAGAGACATGGCAAGTATGGAGAGTCTGGGGAAGGAGTGAGTTTGGCTTTCTCTCAGATTTGCAAGAAAAGTAGAATAAATTAGGTGAAGAAGATGAAGTTGGGCAAATGTCTAAGAGCCAGATCATGTGGATGTCTTGTAGATCATGGTAAGAACTACACATATCCTAAGAGCACTGGGGAACCATGGGGGAGCCTCTGAACCAGTATCTTGAATAATAGGGAGTCCCAGTGATCAGATTGGGGAAATACTTTGAAAGTATTAGCTGGTAGGGTTTGACAATGGAGAGAGAGAGAGAGAAGAGAGTAAGGGCTATTTAAGCTTTAAAAGAAAAGAGATGGACATTTACAAATGTGTTCCAATAATAGCCAACATTTACTGATCACTGTGTCAGGCCCCGTGTGCAAGTACTTTGTAGTCATTATGTCACTTAATACCTATCTCTCATCCATTATGTTTCAAATTGTTTTCGTTTTATATTGTTTTTTTAACTCTGACTCTCTGCTTATGTAAATCTTGTTGACTTTGTCTCCCAATTTCCTTTCTGGGCTGAATACTTAAAATGAATAGAAAATCAAACCTTTATTAACTTAAATCCCCTGAGTTTCCTAGGGCAGGGTTTCCCTACATTTCCCCCACATTCTTTGTTCTTACATCCTTCTGATAATCACTCTGCCCTTCTAAGCTTTGGCCTGACTGACTGTGCCAGCCCAGACCCCTGGGACAGATCAACACCTCTACTCTTGGCATTCTTGTTCTTCAGCATCGTGTATTTAATTATTCCATGTACATTTGTTATGCATGAAGGAACAGGCAAAATGATTTGCACTGCCTGGAAAAACCTAAAGACAAAAGTTCTTTAATTATGTCTCAAGTGGATGCTACGAAAAGAATAGAAGCTTCATTAAATCCAGCTCTTGGAGCAAGAATCAGATGAATTCACTGAATGGCTTTCTATACCTGGGTGTTCATACAATGAAACGCCTTCCTTATCATGTTTATTAATACAGTCACGGCTAAGTAGCAGAACCCACATTTGCTTTGGCCATGAAATGATGTCACAGTCAGTCTACAGGATGGCAGGCCTTGAATAACCAATGTAACAAATCAGCCATCTTCACATCAATGATATCAATCTTTGTCTAAACACATGACAGCTCTCACCCCTAAAAACAAAGCTTTACTCTTTGATATTTTGGTAATATTTATATTAATAATAAAATCAATAAGTAATATTCTTCAATTGAGTGTTAGCATATACTGCATCATGAATAAAAACAAATATAACCTGAAGAAAGAATTAAAGGTCACCTATAGTGACCTGCATGGGACTTGCTTCTATCTTTCCTTCTATAGCCTACCTACAGCAAAGAAATGTATAGGTTTGATGCCATATCCCTGGAGAGTAGAGCTGAAAATCTGGCAGCCACATCTGTTAGGCCACTAAACACCATGATGTGCTGTGTATTAACCCATATATGGGGCATGAAACTTGGAAGTCAAGAGCAGATAAAGTTATGAGGTTCATAAGGAAGAGAAATATTTATGACATTTCATAGCTGTGCTTACTATTATTGTTATTATTATTATTATTATTATTGGCCGAGGCTGGGTTTGAACCTACCATCTCCAGTATATGGGGCCAGGGCCCTACTCCTTTGAGCCACAGGCACCACTCTTGTGTTTATTTTTAAATAGCATTCTATTTTCTAGGCTGAGCTTAGTTTTGGTCCTAACACTGTAGCTGCCTAAATTATTTTACCAACTGAGACCCCAGTTTCATCATTTCTAAAATCAGTAGACCAGACCAGCGGATCTCTCATGTTTCTTCAGGCTGTGATTGCCTAGGAATCTAGTTGTTCTTAAAAACATTGTTTCAAAGACAGCACAGAGAAAAGACAAACAGACGAACATTTGGGCCCAAATCAAATCTATTATAAGGAAGTCCTACATTTTTAAAAAACAAGGCAATTAAAAGAACAAATAAAAATTCTCTTAGATTCAGTGATGCAAAGACATATGCATTCACAGCCCGGCAGGGAAAAAAACACCTCTTACTTGAACTTCTAATCTTCCCACTCAAATAAAAGATAATCAAGTTTTGAAAGTTACAGAAGAAATAGAAAATCAGAACAGACTCAACTGAGGAAGAATCCTAGAAAGCACCTAAACAACTGTCTGCCTATTAGATCTTAAGAGATTTAATAGTGATGTGATTCATGCATTCAAGAAATACATAAATATATTCATTAGAATATGTAATATTATAGTAGAAGATGGGAAAATCTTCAAATTTGTTCCACAAGGAAGATTTAATCCAGATCCCCAAAGGTGATAAACTATTATGCAAAAAAAGAAAACTAACAATGTACTGTATATTCAAAACCTTAATTTAACTACTTCAAAATAGAGCTTAACAATCTAATATTACTGATTCAATAATCCAATAGGAATACACCCAGCTTCGATATAAGGAACTGAATAATGCAATAGAGGTTAATCAGTAGGCTAGTAATAAAAAAGTAGGTGATTATTTCAATACTCCCTAAATGCATCTGATAAAATTTAATAATATTTTCATTGTTCAAGTTGAAATAAAATAATTCTTCCTTAATATGAATATTCCTATTTTAAACTCCTTGCCAAATGACTTTTTATTAGGGGTTACCAGATGCAGATCTGCAAATTAGGGATGAAATAAGTTTACTTCTCTGCTCACTGTGGTTTGTCATAATTTAAGTAGGTCTACCTGCTGCAATGAGGCATATGAAGAAATTAAATTAATATATATTAAAAATGAATTTTAAAATATAGGCTGTAAGACTTATCTGCAATTCTGAAATCCAAAATGTTCTAAAAGCTGAATGTTTTACCTCACCCATTTAATGCCAAAAGAGATCTGAGCTGATGTAGCTCTATTTAGTGTAAATGTTTATATTGCTGCAAAGATTTTAATGTGCTCAATTATGGGCTTTTCCCCAGACCCTGCTGAGGTTGCTAGCCCCGGGATTTTAGGTAAAATGTTGTGAATCTCTATTACATGCAAATGGCATGGTTATTCACTAAGGAAATTTTATAAATCAGATAATATTTAGTTAGAATTGATAGAAATGTTTAAGGTATCTGGGTGCAGTCAATAAAGCAAATGTTAACTTTATCTATTTAATCTATTTATGTATCTGTCTACCTCCTACATGGGTAAAATACTTCCAAACGAATTTTTCTGACACCTGCATACTCCCCAGCTCTTAATTACTTTGGGCAGGCCATTTTCCTACAAGCACAACAATGGGAATACAATGACATGATCACCTGTTCACATCAAAACACACTGCCTGCATGTGTTTTGAAACAGAAAGAGTATAGACATTGCTATCTGTTGACTAGAGTCCATCTTATGATAGAAAATGCATCAGATAGCCCCAACAATGGAGCCAGTGAACAAATACAACCAAAAAAACGTGTCAGATGTTTTCCAACATGGGAGCCAACCAGAAAATCATAATGTCCTTTGAGGTCTGACAGAGGATTGAAAAGGGTTTTAAGGACACGTATAATAGCTTGCTCATTTCTCTCTTATTTGTGCTGGGCATATTGCTTGATATGGAAAACATACTGCCTACCAAAGGACATTAGATCTGGAGAGATCCTAAAATAACAGAAAGGTTACTTTAACAAATCAGAGATGATGACACAAATAAGAAAATCATCATGTCTTCATGTTAATGTATATATTTTACCGTTCAAACCAATTTTTAACAGGAATTACATGATTTTTGTGTTGTGTTAGTTTCAAAACCCAACCCAAGAAGAGGTTAATAATAAAAAGTATTTGGAAAAACAAAACAAGTAGCAATAACAAAGAACATTCTTTAAAAGACAAGCAAATAAAAGAGAAACCAGTTTCATGCTGTGTTCTTCCACTTACTCTCACTGTGGTTTTGGCAAGTTACTTACCTCTTCTAAGGACCAGCTTCCTTGTGTATAAAATGATAATAATTATAGCAAGTAAGGCTGAAATACTTTTGATATACTTAGTGGCCATGTTTTCCCTCCTGTAATTTGCTTGTTTAATAGCATCTTGGGCTGCTATTTTCATAAAGGTGCTGATCTCACCTTTGTAAACAAATGGGATGTGTGTCATACATGTTGAACCACTGGCCTTTAGGTTTTGGGTCTGTTTTGAGTTGCAGATTTTAGGTCTGTTTTGAGTTGCTCCTTTCTAATTCATTGATATTTATAGCTTTTTCTCATCTCATACCACCACACTTTTATATGATAACTTAATATTTCAATGTAAGGTGAAAATGTAACATACTGTTACTGATATGAGCACAGTTAAAAGAAAAAGAAGGAAAAGAATCAAACATTTCTCTGATCCTTACAGCAACCCCTTGAAGTAGATGCTATTATTTCCATTTTATATATAAGACATGTGATCTGAAGGCACAATGAAGCTAAGTACTGGAGTCTTATGGCTTGTAAATGACAATGACAGGATTCATATATTAGAGTCCATTCCCTTACCATGTCAGTATAAACATGTTTTCTATCAGTTATTAATCTTAATTGCTTTAACAAAATAGTGCTAGCAAAACGCCAGGTGTAAGGCCTTACATAGAGGAAGCAGCACTTTTCCAACTATGAACTCAGGAATAGAAAGAATGAGATTGCAAATTTGGAAAAGTAGCCATAAGAATGACCCCCCAAAGCAGCAGGGACAGAGGACACCATCCCTGGGCACAAAGGTAGAACTCACACAGGAAATGAGGTAATTTCCTCTCTGCCCTTTTCTTAATGTAAGTCCTTAACTGGATAGAACTCAAGTTAAATTTTTCCTGCCACAAATGTTAAGCAGGAACTCAAGAATTGAATATTGGGCTTACCTACTCAAGATGTTTCTCTAAATGGGTGTAGGCCCAGAAGAGAGACAAGGGCCTTGTTTCTGCAAATAACCTGAAAGGTTAAAGTGGGCTTATCCCTGATACCTACAACAAGTGCTTCAGAAAACCTAAAAGTGTCATTCTCCTATGTGCAGTGATAGGTTAGTCCACAAAACTGGGATCTCTTCTCACCTAGAGTGCCCTGCAATCCACATTGCACAGTCTGCAGGCAGATGCCTTTGCTCAGCACTCAGCCCCTCTGTTCTAATGAAGGTCCTCCTTGCCCCATTCGGACTTTTTGGTTAGAGCCCCTATGTTTACAGGTCCTTTTCAGAGCAGGTTCTAATCATCCCCATCCTGTTTCTGCCAATCTTCAGTTCCATTTAAGTAGAATGTACTGACTGACTGCTGTGCACTGTGCTAGGTCCCAGGAAAACAGAGACAATGAAACAAAGGCCCAGGTCTCAAGGGCCTTATGGGTTACAGGGGGACAGGTCTATAGCACTAGAACATTGCAATCCTTGGAAACATGGCCAGTGACTTAAACACATACATAAGCTATGAACGTTTATGTTTCACAATGAAGGTGATTTTGAAAAGGAATTTGAAGAGTGATAAGGAGTTTATTAGGCAAAGAAGGCAGCAGAGAGTAAAGAGAATTCAAGGCAGCAGAATCAGCATATGTACAAACATGACATGTGCATAAAAATAAGCATATGCGTAAGGAGAGAATGTGAGAAGCTAAAGGCAGGATCATGATGAACGCAGTAGTTATGTCGAAGAATCTGGACTTCATTCACTGGCAATCAGGAGCCATTGAGGTTTTACACATGGGATGACTTCCCAGGTCCTCCTGTTGCAAAGTCATCTCAAGACTGGTGTCACCCACAATCACATCCTATAAATGGGGGTGGAATTTCTTTTGCCACAGGAATTTGTCCACCCTTCATTTGGATCATCTAGATATAACTTTGGGCATTATCCCTTTTACTTTCCAGCTTCCCGTGCAAGGCCATTTTTTTTTCTGGCCTGCTGCAAGGTATCACCTATCCCTTGTAGGTTCTTACAACTGATAAGTGATCCATGGATCTGCAAGATCCATATCACCTTAGAGAAGGTTGAAAATACAGTTTCTCAGGCCTTTTTAAAAGCCTAGTAAATAAGAATCTAAATTTTAACATGATCCCCAGGCAGTCGTGTACACACCAGAGTGTACTGTCATGCTCTGTGGTAAGTCTCATTATGAACCTGTTAGCTCTGTGACAGGATTGCTATTTCTCATGTACTGGTCTGTTACAGAGGAGAGGGCAAGGCATAGAAAGAAACTGATATCCTTGAGGGTCATGCCTTAGGTTAATACCTAAAATTGGGCTAGAAACATGCCATGTTGTTTCATTCTATCTTACAACAACCTTGCAATGTGCTTACCTCAAAACAATGAAATTCAGAGTCTAGATCAGTGTTTCCAAACTTGAGGGTTGCAGCCCCTTTGTAAGAATGAGAATATATCATGGCATTAGGAAGGTTGAAAACCACTGGTCTAGAGTCACCTAGCCAGGAATATTTAACCTCATTATGTGCCTGTTCTCCAGGGCACCTCATGAACCCCAAGAAGAATGAACCCGCCATCTCTACCTACCCAAGAAACAAAGCCCCATTGCAGGGGGAGAAGAGATTCACCAATCCTTCAATAGCCAACTCTCCATTCCTACCAGGCTTGAATAGCCACCCCTCCATCAAAGCCAGCTCAGCGTGCAGCTCAAATGTAAATCCTGTCTTACAGAGTTAGAATTCCCCCAGGACCCTCCTTCACCTCCCAGCTAGCCTTTTCCTTCTACACACATATTGTAGGTAGACTTAATATGCCATACCATGTCTCACACCTGACTTCCAGATTCTCTGTCAGCACAGTCCTATCTCAGAGAGAGAAATCAAACAGCTGAAAGGCAGCCCATTCTCAGCGAGGGAAGGAAAAGCAGGTGGATTCGACATAACTGCCTAACAAAGTGTATTTATGAACATCATTGTAACAAATGTCTACTGTAACTGCAGCCATCACCTCTTAAAGTCACATCACGGAGACACTAGAAAACAAATAGGGCTTATAACATGATTTCCCATCAGCTGGTAATAGCACTACCACCTCTAGCCTCCATAGCAAGGCAGCATATGACTCACAACTTCTTCCTAACTTTTAAAGCACTTTGGAACACAGAAGGAAAGAAAAGTAATAAAATAATGTTAAAATACATCAGTTCTCTTAGTGGCTTGTTTCTTAATGCCTCGGGCAACTGTTCACTATAGATGGACTAAAAGGTGCTGAAATTAATTACCAGTGTCTCAAACTCCTCTGAAATTGGTCTAACAAGGGGAGAAATCAACAGTTTGATTTGGAAGGGTCAAGACTATTCTTTTCTTAGAGCCTTGGTTTTCTGTGTTTCTTGGTTGTCTCCTCCCTACACTTTCCCTATGCTTCTAAGTCATATTTTTCTTTTCCTCTGTCCCTTTCTCTTCATCTTGCCACTGCTGCCCATGCCCAGCAACACCCTCCTCTCATTTGGAATGTTGCAGAAGGTTTCTGCTAGTTTTCCCTTCTCTAAGCTCCTCTCCAGCCTGCCTTCTGCTCAGGGTTTTCACTGTAGACATCTGGTTTCTCATCTAGACTATAAACTCTTTGGAATCAGGGAGCACTATTTCTCTTTTATTATTCTGCCTCCAGAAGCTAGCATAGTATGTAAACAGCACATTGCTATTAAATAAAATTAAGTCTACTGAAATCAGAAAAGCCTGGAATATTTGGATGGAGGACCAGACACAGGGAAACTAAATACCTCCTAGCAGGTGCTTCTTACAACAAGGTTAAACAAACACGTGCTAAAAGTTTCTCCTGGGCAAGGGATGGTTAATGGAACTGAACTGCTCACCCTCTTATTCTAAATTAAAGATGGGTGAAATGTCATTGGCATTCTCTTTATTGGGTGTACCATTTTTATTGATCTAGTTTATCAAATATGAAAATGCATTTAAAGTGCTTTCTGATGGTCACCACAACCTCAGTCCTCTAAACACTGTTTGTTCTTATACTGACTTAATATCTTTCACCTTCAAGTAAGAAGACAAGAACGGTTTCAGGTCTTTCCTGGAACCTAATCCTACAGTTGGGAATAGGCTGCTGCCCTTACTGCTATATGGTTCAAGAAAGATGCCCCAAAGTGTTCTGAATGCTATCTCTGGCAGGTGAGTTCTTGCCCACCAGCTCCAGGAGGGCTAGACTGTAGTCTTGCCATGCCCTGTCAAGCTGCATCTATCGAATTAGGTTAGGAGTTAAGATGTTACACAATGTGACCGATGGGATCAAAAGCATTAACACGACCTGTCTCTCAGCCAGTGCTTTCCTGACAATTATCGGGGAAAGAGATTGCCTGCGAGGGGAACAGGGAGAGGGGACAGCTGGTGCAGGAGAGTGGGAGAAAGGGCTATTTCATTCTTTGTTTATAAAAGTGGCTCTTGGTGGGGAGAGAGTATTGCATTGCTTTTATTTCTCTAGTCTTTGGTTTTGCAATACCAAAAGCCCTTTTCCTAGAGGGCAAGAGTTGCAAAACTTTGCACACGGCATTTTAGGAGCTTGACAGTTTCTTGGGAGAGAAAGATCTGTGGGGTCTCCTCTTTCATCAGGGTGAGGGAGAGTGACCTCAACCAATCCTGTGCACAGACAAGGCCAATGAAGGCAGAAGACACCTGGCACCAACTGGGAGGTGACTGAATCTGGGCTTCTGTTTGATAATATTGGGGGCTGGGGATAGCCTCAGCTTATAAACCCTCTCCAGTAGTAATCAGGAAACAGATGCAGCTTGGGTCCAGTCTGAACTGTGTAGATGCACCCTTGAGTGTGTGTGCTCGGACTGATCTACAGACACAGCACTTACAGATATTCCTGGGGCAGAAAATGCAAATGAGGAAGGGCTCTTCAGACAGCAACCTCACTCAATCAGGAGTGTGGTAAACCCTGCATCTGTGACAGGCCATTGCTAGAGAAGTCCTGAGTACTAACATCCTAGCTCTCTCTTCTCCACAGCTCCAACTTTAAGCCCACCTGTCATGCACTGATGACATATGCAGGACCAACAAGAGGCAATGGAAGTTGTGATTTTGTTGTAGTTATTCTAGTTTGTCCAAGGCCAGATTTAAACTAGTTCCTTTGAAATTGCAGAAGCAATACAGAGTGTCATTGGGAAAACGAATTATGGGGCAACATTACCTAAGTTCACATCCCAGCTCTACAGCTTCCTAGGGATGATATTAGTACCAAACCTATTTATTTATTTAATGTAGAGACAGGGCCTTGCTCTATCACCCAAGCTGCAGTGCTGTGGCCCAATCACAGCTCACTGTAACCTTGAATTCCTGAGTTTAAGTGATCCTACTGCCTTAGCAGCTGGGACTACAAGCATGCACTACCATGCCTGGGTAATTTAATGTTTTTTTCCTTTGATAGAGACAAGATCTCATTACATTGCTTAGGTTGGTCTCAAACTCTTAGCTTTAAGCAATCCTCCTGTCTTGACCTCCCAAAATACTGGGATTATAGGCATGTGCAAATCCCATTTAAATGTGTTAATATGTGTAAATGTAGAACAGTTTCTGGTACCTGGTAAGTGTTCCATAAATTTTAGATGTTTTATTTCTGATCCTCGACTCGGCCTCATTTTTCTGCCTTCTTAAGAGAAGCTTGCTTACTGGAGTTTATATTTGGCCTCTGTATGGTTGGATGCTTGGGTAACTCTCAATTTTGGCTTGGAGCTGCATAGATTCACTACCCAGGTAAAATTTCTTTTTCTCTAGCCATGTCTAAAAATCTGCCTTCTGGCTTTAGCTTAGGCATAAGGAATCTCTGAACTCAGACATGAATCTCCCCATCCAGATCTCTATGGCAGACAACTCTCATCTGATCCTTTAATTTGAAGTCTTCTGGATATAATTCATGTCATGGATCCTTCCTTTCACAGCTGGCTCCTCTGATGCAGATGATCATCTCTGAGGCTCTTCTGCTCAGCTGACCTCATTCCTAAAGCACACACTAGTGTGCTCAATACATATTTTTGGCCAACTTTTTGGTTCCCTTTCTAGCCCTAGCCAGCTAGTCATGCGGGGATTTTTGACTTCCTGGATTTGCACATATAGTCCTTAGAGCAGGACCAGGCCATCCATTTGCCCCTGTGCTTCCCCAGAAGGCAGGATGGCTTCATGAACAGTCTGAAGAATTCATTAGAATTCCACTGATTTGACTTTCCCATGCATCATATCATCCAGGCAGTCAACTCTGCCTGGCAAACCAGGGAAACCTTCCTTCATGTGTGGACGCTTAATGAAGTGCTTTAAAGAGACCTTCTGGGAAATACAAGCAATGATAAAAAAGACTGTGTGTATCTATGTGTTGGAATCACATATGGAAACTATGACCCTGACCCTGGCTGTGCATGTCAGCCAGGTGGCAGAGCACCTGGAAGTCACAGAACACCATGATTGTTCCCAGCCTCACTAAAAAAGATATAGTTAATCCCAATATCTGGACTAGGTATGATTTTTATGAATAGAAAACACGACTAGGTGGCTGTGTATAAATGCAACAGAAAACCAGAACAAAGTATCCAAACCTATTAAGGAAACTGCATCATGGACCAAGCATGGTTGGCTGTTTCTGAGTCTTTCCTTTAGTATCCCTTGCTACTTTTCATTAACTTGGTCATTGACAGGTGTACATAGAAAGCTAAATAACAACCAGTTCCACAGGATCAAGAGAAAACTGAGTGAAGAACATCATAAAATGAGAAAATTTTGTCATTAACTTACTTTATTCTGTCAAAAAAAAGTTCTGACAATATTTGATTTGTACAGAGGAATCCTTCAGAAAAAGTGGGGAAATAGCAGTACTTGCTACTTCACATGAAGAAAGTGCTGCCTTCAGTTAAGAAAACTGATCCATTCACACCAGGGAGATCCATGCATTTAATGCCGATCACTTCTCCCAACTTTCACGAAGTCTATGTCAGAGATAGGTTGAGAATGCCTCTTTCTAATCTGTGGCATTTTACTCAAGACAAAAGGACAATAATTTCTCAGTTACTGCTCTTCCTTCCCACTTTGTCCATCAGCATCTTTCTGCAGACCACAACACTTGAGTGTAGAAAAAGGCCAAGAAAATTTTATCAATGTGTGTATATACATATATTTACCTTAATCAGACATGCCCATCAATGTCCATGAAGAACAATGTCACGCAAGCTGTCTTGTGAGCTGCAATAATGTTTATTCTGAAAATGAGAAAACACAGAAAGAAAAATAAACTCCAAGACCCCTTGCTTTTAAATCCTTTGATTCATAGTTTATAAAAGGGAAGAAGTAGAGGGGAAAATGAATGACAACTCTTTCCAAAGGTTTGCCTAAACACCAAGAAAAACAATAATGGACAATTTTCTCTGATTTTTTTTTCCCCTAAATATTTCTGGGAACATAGGTTGCTTCTTTTGGAAATGAATTTATTACCTGATCTATTCCTGCTGGGCAGAGACTATGTCATGGAAGAGAGAGGAAAGAGACTTATGTGTCATGTATGCTTTGGGAAAATTATTTAATTGCCCAGAGTCTTATTTCTTTCATCTGTAAAAAGGGGACAATAATACCACCCCCACAGGTCTGTGACAAGGATTGAGTAGGAGAAGCTCACCCTGCGTGGAATAGGCAATGCAGGCACATTTGTATTGGTTTCCCTCTCAGTTTCTGCAACCCCTAGGCCTTTGCTTCTCTCATAGTTACTGCCAACACTTTATCACAGAGTGAGGTCTGTGGTGTTTATTTATTTTTAATTAATTAAGCATTAATTTTCAGCTCATGGTGTTTGGCTGAGAGAATATAAAATATCTCAGTGACTTCAATTACTTTAAAAGTGGGGAAAAAAGAGATAACAGTCCACTTCCCATTTCATAAGAAGAGCAAAACACACTGGATGTCTCCTCTGCAGTAGGCCCGTGTGCTAATCCTTTCCTATGTACTAGTACACCAACATTTAGCCCTCACAACCACAAGGCAGAGAAGGTGACATGAGGAAACTGAGGGATGGAAAAGTTCCTTCTTTCAGATTGTACAGCCCCTGGGCGGGGAGGCTGGGATCTGAGACTACACAGCCTCCAGGTCCTGCTCTCTTTACCATCCATCCTGCTGGCTCCACTGTGGTCCAGGCCACAGGACCATCATGTGCTCCACAACACCGCACACTCCATGCTATTTTTCTGTTTCCATTTCTTCCCTCCATACTTCCTTTCCCTTCCCTCCTTTTCTTCACCTTTTATTTTTATTTGAATTCATCATTTCGCTTATTTTTTTCTGTGGCTTCTCACAGCAATTTTACCTGCTTTAGCTAAGGCTAAAATCTCACATTTCTGTGATCAGATATTTATATTTATATACATTTTTAAAAAGAGATTGTTAATGAAGAAAGTGAAGTTCAAAGACCCTAGATAATTACCTATGGTCACTCAGAAGGGGAAGGGACAGAATTTGAATCCAAGTTTGTGTTTAAAACCTATATTCTTTGCACTATCCCAAGCCTACTAGAAAGCATTCCATAGAAAATTAGTTGTCCTAAAATACTCTCATTGTTCATATTTGACTCAAAATTTAGGGTGATAACAGTAATTCACATGTTTTGTGAGCTCATTATTCACCAGCCTGCAACATCAGAAATTCATATATATTATCTCACTTAGTCTTTCTGTCAGAACAAATGCCGGGTACTACAACCACCCGCTTTTGTTAGATGAGGAAATGGAGGCACTGGGACCACACCACTTGTCCAAGTCATGCAGTAAATAAGTGGGTCTAGGATTTGAACTGTGAGCAACTAAAACTTTGCTGAGTTTACAGTTTTTTATTATGCTCACTGACCTACGGCAGTCACAATGCAATTTAAAGTTAATCAGCTGTAGTTCTGGAAGAGAAAGTTGAGAAGGTTAGTGTGTGGAAGGGTGGACCACAGGACAGTCCTGTCATTTGGTCCTTTACAGCGTCCAAGAGTCGAGAATAGAAGAATGTTTTTAGAAAGATTTTCCAGGGCCTATTGAGAACCTGCCTCTTGAACTGTTTTCCCATTAAGATTGCCAGCTATTGTCACTCTATCTGGCAACGAGAAAAGAAATGACAAAGTGAATTTCAAATGACAGCGTTTTCAGTGAAACACTTAGGGAGCCAGGCCAACATGCTGTCTCGCCCTTGGGCAGACAGAAAGTGAGTTCCAAGGAGAAAGCAGGTAAAGCAAACAGCAGTAGAGAAGAAGCCCTGTTTGTTGAGTTGGATCCAGACTCGCTATGAAGAATGACTTTCAGATGCATTCCACACACAGCCACATGATTAGGATGGAGAAGGGATTCAAGTATTTGGCTTCTGCAGGGATTTGTTTGTATATTCTAATTGCATCATCATTTAGCTTTATTTCATCTGGAACCTGGCTGCCAAATGAGCGTATTGATTACCTGTCACAGATGCATATTTCTCAATTAAAAGCTATCAAGTCTTATAAAATCTCAACCATGTTAAGACCAATGGGTGGATTTTAGCACTGCTGTGAGTAGTCACACGAGGCACCTTCCATTGAACACAAACTACAAGCCTGGCACCTTACATATGCTGGCTTGTTTAACTGTCACAACCCCCTTCCAAGGAGATATCATTATTTTCCATCTTTTTAAATGGGAAAACAGAGGTTCAGCATGAGTAAAAACCCAGCCCAAGGCCACACAATTGGCAAGTTGCAGCGTAGGGATTTGAACCCACACACGTAACATCTCATTCATACGGGCAGTGCCGAGTCCAGTTAAGAGTGTGGGCTGTCAGGCCATATTGCTCAGCTTGAAGATTCAGCTCTGTCCCTTACTAGCTTTGTGATCTAGAGCAAGTTTCTAAACACCTCTGCGTCTCAGGTTCCTCCTCTGTAGAACCATGAAATAAAAGTTCGTAGAGTTGTTAGGATTAAATGAGCTACTCTGTGTACAGTGTTTAGTGCTGGAAACAGGACTAACCATTACTTTTACACCCTCTGGTTATACTGTAAAAAAGAAACTGTAGGCTCGGCGCCTGTGGCTCAACAGTCTAAGGCGCCAGCCACGTACACCTGAGCTGGTGGGTTCGAATCCAGACTAGGCCTGCCAAACAACAATGACGGCTGCAACCAAAAAATGGCCTGGCGTTGTGGTGGGTGCCTGTAGTCCCAGCTACTTGGGAGGCAGAGGCAGGAGACTCACTTGAGCCCAGGAATTGGAGGTTGCTGTGAGCTGCCACAGCACTCTATCCAGGGTGACAGCTTCGGGCTCTGTCTCAAAAAAAAAAAAAAAGTAAGTCTTTGACCTTCAACAACAACTTGCTGTTGGCCCTTTGTGCTTCCGAGGACTTTACAACAATTCAATTTTCCTCACAGCAGCCCAGTGCTTCAGGCCAGCCCACTATCTCTCACTCCTCACTGAGACATGAGGAGCTGCAGAGCTGAAATATTTTCAGTGCAATCAATTCCTGATTCTCCTGCTCACATCTGAATAAACACATAATAAATCTATTTATTTTTGTTTACCCACATGCTTTAAATATTTTCAGACTCCTTAAAACCCACAATTAGGGGTCCTTATATCTCGGCTTTGCAAATAGAGATAACACAGCCCATAAAATTGACATGATTTGCCCAAGTACATATAGCTAGTAAGTAGCAAGGCTGCGATTTGAACCCAAACCTGAATGTGCCCCAAATTTCTGTGCCTGCATCTATATTTTGATGATTTCTCTTTGTCTCTCTGGTGAATTCTGATTGATCTGTCGAGATTCATATCACTCACCTTCCTTGACTTTTCTCTATTGAATACATATTTCACGGAGCTCTTTCTGTATTTCAGATACACAAGGTGCTTTGTGAACGGAGAGGAATACAATGAGGTGTGGGCTCTGCTTGCATTAAGCTTACTGCCTAAAGAGGGTAACATACAAATCTGCATTTGGTATGTTCCAAGAAGGAAATGATCAGAGCACTTGAGTGGGGAAAACTGAGGGCAACAGTTGGATGGAAGGTACAGGGGCTCTCTGGGGAAATGATATTTAAGCTAAGCTGAGGGATGGGAAAGAGGCAACATGTGAAATGCACAGGAGGGGTTCTGGGTAGCAAGAGGAGCACCTGCACAGAGCTGGGACAGAACAAGAGCATGGGAACAAGAGGCTGGGGAGAACGAGCAGGAGGCACTGCAGTCAGGGTGAGGCTCTGCCGAAGAGGTTGAGGACTGGGCTGGGCTAGATCACTCAGAGTCCTCATGGGCCACAGAGGGGTGTTTGGACTCTGAACATCACAGGGCCTAGTGAAGCCCTTTTTGGTAGATAGTCCTTCTCACATTGCGTTGCCATCCTGTGCTCATTTGTCTGTTGCCCCCTCCAAACCATAAACATCTTCAGTGCCTAGGAAAGTGCTCAAGACAAAGTAGACATTCAGCAAATTAAATGAATAAATGAATTGCTTACGATGATAATGAGATTCTATCTGATTGAAAGATAAACATAATTAGGCTGGAGTAAAGAAGGAAAGTAGTGTTTTTGTTCCTGGCTAAGAAAAAAGTCCTGGCTCAGAGTAAATGATATGTTACATTTCTATAAAATTTGATAGGCATTATGCACTTATAATGGCAGTCACCATTAATAGTTTGGCATTAGGTTCACTGCCTTATATGCAACTTATGTAATTTTCATGAAGTATAAACATGAAATAGTTACTGTTAATTGCAGGAAAAAAATGAAGGAGTTCTCAAATAAATAATGTGACAAAGATGATACTTATAGCACTGGGTTTTGAATCCAAGTATTTTATTCACAGTCTATTCACTTTGCAATTTTATAATGTGTCTCTCAAGGTAGTTATCCTCAGAAATTTTTAAAGTTTAAAAATTTAAAACACAGCTTGGTCCTGGTGGCTCATGCCTCTTATTCTAGCACTCTGGGAGGCCAGGGCAGGTGGATTGCCTGAGCTCAGGAGTTTGAGACCAGCCAGAGCAAAACCAAGGCCACTCTCTATTAAGAATAGAAAAACTAGCCAGGCATTGCAGTGGGCACCTATAGTCCCAGCTACTTGGAAGGCTGAGACAAAAGGATTGCTCGAACCCAGGAGTTTGAGGTTCCTCTGAGCTATGACACCAGGGTGCTCCTTTTCACCAGGGTGAAAGAGGGACACTCTGTCTTAAAAAAAAAAAGAAAAAATTTAAAGCACAATATATAAAAGTCATAGTCATTGAAGCAAAACAGGTGATAACAGACATTAAAAAAGTAGACATTAAGTTAATTTTTAACAATAGTAAATGGTTATCAAAAAGATAAAGTTTGATAGAGTCTCATTAATAATGATTAGAAAACAAGAAAAAAGAAAGCACTCAATGACTTAGGGTGGTGTTGTGTAGATGCATTTGTACTACTAGCATGCTACACAAAAATTAGCAGGAAAAGGAAAGTATTACAAGGTAGGTTTTCCTAGAGTGGCAGACCAAGAAGATAAATAAAATAAACCCCCAATATTTCTATTCCTTATGATTTTTCTATTACCATTCCCAGTTGACTGTGTCTAGAAGGCTTTCCTCCTACTGCTTTCTGAATAACTCCCATTCATTCTTCAATACCCAGATAAAATCCCTCTTAGTCTGCAAGCCTTACCAGCCACTTCATTTCCCTTCACACAGTTTATAAAATACTATAGCATATTTTTTCTTTCTTTTTAAATTTTTTTTTATTTTTGTATTTTTTTTGGCAGGGGCTGGGTTTGAACCCACCACCCCCAGCATATGGGGCCAGTGCCGTACTCCTTTGAGCCACAGGCACCGCTCTATAGTATATTTTTTAACTCCTCCAATGTAGAAGCCAAGCCCTACACTTAGTAGGCATTTAATTAGTTGCTGTTGAGTAAGTGAATATCATTATTCTTATTCATTCATTCTCTTTTAATGTAAATATTATTAGGTAGAAAGGGTAGGGGACTGAAATATATTATTATTATTCATATGTGCCAGATACTGATTAGGATACTTTGGCTGAATCACTGCATTTAGTTTTCATAACAGTCTTATTGAAAATATATCTCTATCCTTTATTTGTAGATGGGGAAACAAGCTCAGAGAAGATGATTTGTTCATAATAGTGGGAATTGGTTTAGTATTCTTGAGGGAGCTGGGACAAGTCACAAAAAACACAGAGTACTGGGTATTTGGGAAGAGATTTAAAAAGGGAAGGTTCCATGTTGGGCAGTATTTGGAAACAGAACCTAATGGATCTCCTGTTCCTCCAGTCCTTGCTCTGTGAACTTGTCTCTCTTTCCAGCCAGGGGAACATATATATCAGATTCTTTAATCCTCAGTTGTCTCATCTGTAAAGCTAATATAAGAATTTTTACTACCCTGGTTGTTGGGAGAACAAAATTATATACACTCATTGCTGATAGCGGATGAACAAATGGTTGCTCCTTTCCTTTCCCAATTAAATTTTAGCAATTACAACTGTTCAATAATCCAGTGGCTGGTATTGATTTACATCCTCATTCCAGGTCATGGGAAGTACAAGAGCAGAGTGTGGATGACTAAATGGTAGGACCCTATGGCATCAACTCAAACTTCAGGGGAAGCAAGAACTTCAAGGACCCTCCAACTTACGATTCTGTGAAATTAGGAAGACCAGAATGCTCTCAACAGTTTGATTGTGGTGTTAAAAGTAAAGTGATGAAATTGAACAGAGATAAGTATAAAGTTCTGCCTTTGAATTAGAAATGAACAGCAGCAATAGTGATGACATAATCTTGCTAGTACAGAATCGGGGAAGTCTGGTTTGGTCATTGCACATTGTGGAAAACATGCCAGATGACAGAGTGTTGCATCCATCATCAGTTTAATGTATGACTTGGCCTCTGAAACAAATAGGTAAACAATAATTACATAGACTGATCTAGGTTATATGACATTTTAAGGATGTCAGGATCTAGGCTAAAGGGCTTACTAACCCATTATAAAACATACACATTTCTGAGGGAAATGCATAGGTGAAAATTTCACATAGTAAAACTTACTTTGAAAGACATTTATATTCCACAAAAAGGCACAGTATACATATTTTGGAGTATGCACCTGTTTTCTGTAACTGCTATGCACAAGAGAACTTAAGTATAGGGCTAATTATGTGCAAAATAAAGTCTAACCATTTTACTTTTAAAAAGTCTCTAATGGTGTATGGGAAATGGATGCAGAAATTCTAAAACATTTTTTCTTGTCTTTGGAGTTTATAAAATATTTTTTCTTATCTTCTGGGTTCACTTAGTTTTTAATAATTAATACTTTTTAACCTATATGTTGTTGTGCAAATTAAGTGAGATAATATATATTGGTTCTAAGCATTCCGTTTTAAGAGGAAAATTGACAAATCAGAGACTGCTGACCAGAATTGTGACTGATTAGAGATCATTCCATAAAGCAGGATTTGGCAAACTGTGGCCTGTGGACCAAATATGAAAAATGGTTTTTATTTTATTAAAGGCTGTAGAGAGTTAAAAAAGAAGAAGAAGAAGAAGAAGAAGAAGGTGTAGCAAAGACCTATGTAGTCTGAAAAGTGTAAAGTATTTACTTTCTGGTCCTTTACAGAAGAAGTTTGCCAACAGCTGCCATGAAGGAATGCAGTCGGGCGTTTGCCTTCTGCAGAGGGGATGGCCTCTCTCTCCCACATGTGGGTTAACACCCACACTCCTTAATGTGCCCATGATCCCCATTGTCCTATATCTTCAGGTTCTCCTTTTGCTCTGAAAATACCAAGCTATCGCAGTTCTCTTCCTGGGCATGCTGTTCCACGCCTCTGGGTCTTTGCTGGTGCTGTTCCCAGTAACATTCATCAGCCTTTGACATTTCAGCTTTCCCCTAACACCTCCACTGAACCCTCCTCCACCCTTGTGCTCAAAAGCACACATGCATACTTCTTCATTTTCACCAGACTAGACCTAGCCAGTGTATTTTTTCCTCATAGTCTCTCCTTCTAAAAGACTCTGTAGAATACAGAATCTATCCTTTAGCCCTGTTAACACAGGAGCATGAGTTACTCATCTGTCTCTTTAGCTCTGAACATGTGCCTGACACCTAGTTTCGAAAGGACAGTAAATATGTTTAAATGCTAGTACAGCTGCCAGTACAGGAGAGGGTAGGCTGCTTCGGGAAGCCTGCAGAGGGAAAAAATAAGAATATTGAGGGGCAGTTATAGTTAGGAAGGAAGGGACTTGGCCAAATTCCCCTAGAGAGCTAGGAATAGATAAAGGCAAAGATTTTATCAAGAAGGCTGGCGTTCCAACAGGGAATGCTGGCAATATGTCTTTAATTTCACTCTGAAAATGTAAACAAAAGAATTCACATTTAGAGCCAGTCTTGACATTTCTAGCCTGGAAATATCAATATTTGCCTCACAGGGGTGTTGGAAAGATCAAGATCATGTATGTTAGAAAGGCCCACACAATGTCTTGCAGACAGTCATTGTCAGTGCCCTTTTGCCCCTTCCCCAATTCTTCATGCCCTCGGGTTCCTCTCTAAAGCCACATCTCTTCTTACTGCACCTTAAAAAGCAAGTGAATTACCAGCAAACTGCTCCAAGCATTTCATCAAAGTTTCCTCTGACTTAATACGCCACCTCTAGAAGATAAACGCTAGGGTTCTGTCAACAAAGGCAGGCTATGCATCCAGATAAGACAGTTCATAGTAATTTTGTCAGCAAAATGGTAACAATAAAGACCCAAAAAACACTTCATCTCCCTGTCAGTTGTCTTGAAAGGGCAGATTACTTTTTCCTCAATCTTGGCACATCCAATTAAGGTAGACTTACAAGCCAGGCAGGTGTAAAGTGCAAGCTAGCACTTGTTCACATTAGCAATTATCAATGGAAAACTACGTGAATGCATAGGCTTGGTACTGCTGTTGCCCTGGAAACCATTAGCCTGCAGAGGCAAGCAACACTAACATGACAGCTTGACATCATTGCCCAGAAAAAAGATGGCTTCTCTTTCTCCATTTTTCCCAGTTGCTTTTTGTGCTTGTCACTGTAAGGCCCGGAAGAAAATACTGCTTCTTATCTCTATGGCATTTTGGAATCTATGCAAGACTCAAATTAATAATTGCATGGCTTTGTTGAATAGGTATTGAACGTCTACTATGTGTCAGACACTAAGCAAGGTTGGTTATTTTCAATTTAGAAGAGAAAAGTCAATTTAATGTCTTTTCTTCTCTCTTCTTATACTTTCTCTTTTCTTTCTTCATTTCTTTCTTTTTTCATGCATTTGGTCAACAAATATTAAGGGAACCTTATGTGCTAGGCTCTGTGCTTAGCCCAGCTGATTCAGAGATGAATATGAACCAGTTCTTGCCCTGGGTAAGTTCTCAGTCATATTGATAAGCCATAAGAACGTAGGAGCCATAGATGAAAGCAATATGTCCATAAGAAAGCCCCCAAATAATGTAAGAGTGTTAAGAGATCAAAATAAGCAAAGGATTCAGAGATTGAAAAGGTAGAACTACAATGCTAAAATTAAAATGTGAGGAAAATGTGAGGTTTTGTCTTTATAACTCACAATGTTAGTTCATTCTTGTATTCATTCATTCATTCAATCATTTCCACATCTAGTTTTGGATGAAATAGAGTAAAAGAATCCGATAAAAAATAATTTTGGAAAGAATGGAAGGATAAGAAATAGAGAAAGGGTGGCTAAGGGTAGGCTGGGCAAGGAATTAACACCTACTAAGCCCCAACAACAAGTCAGACATTTATCTGATCTCATTGGACTTACACAAAACTTAGAAAGATAGTTTCCCTTTCTCCTTTTCCTTCTCAACTTCCTCCTTCTACTCCTCCTTCTCCTTATTCTTAATTTCACCTTAAAGATTATCAGCTTGGAAAGTTTTCATCTCAGGGAAGCGAAGGCAGTTGCAGTCAACAAGGCCTACATTCGGCCAAGCCTCTGACTTTGAAGCCTGTGCTCCTGTTACCATGCCATGTGGATGAGAGAAAATGAAAATTTGTAAGTCATAGAAAGAAATGCACCAAAATCCAAGTCTCTGAAGAAGAAACCATAATAATCAGTGATGCTCAGACATGTTTATTTCCTTTGTAGGGCCTTGATTTTGGAACATTTAACCTTTAATTTAACAGAGACTCTAACAACCAAAAGACCCTGATTACCTCTTGATACTGTGTTAAAATTCCCTAAGAATCCCATAGAAAGGACTTTCAGAGAGACTTACAAATAGAAGAAAAGGTAAAATCAGTGAAAAGAAAAGAACACTTTTAAAGAGGACTGCATGGCAGTGAGACACATGTATGTTGAAAGTACTCGGGGGAGGGGGCACTGTGTGGGAAGCAGTCCAGGAAAGGGCACGATTACTAGTGTTATGGACAAGAAAACTGGGCTCAAGGAACAGGCAACTTGTCTATGATCATATTCCTCTTACTTTCTTAAAACCACCAGGCTCTTCTTTTCACATGTATTAGCAGAGAGACTTTCCCAGTAAAATTTTAATATAAGAAAATTTAGTTGTACATTGTTGGCAATAAGTAGTGTAGCCCCCAATTAGTATTCCAGCACCTTGGGGCTCAACGTATGATTCCAAGACTGGCAGCATCAGAAACATCTAGGAGCTTATTCGAAATGTTGACTCTTAGAATCTGCATTTTAACAAAATCCCCAGGTGATCTGTGTGTATATTAAAGTTTGAGAAGCCTTAAGAAGTTCCGAATATTATGGGCCTTGGGCTAAGTACACCTGGGCTTATACCTCAATACATGGTTTGGTTAGCCAGGAAAGACAGAAACACATTCAGGAAAAACCAACAGCATGGGGAAATTGCAGAGGAGTGGTCGGGCTCGGCACACTCAAGGAAGAGCAAGTAGTCTCATGTGGCTGAAATGTACAGATAAGTTAGCAGTAGTTGCCACGGTGAGTATTCAACTATTATTCTGTGGTCAGTAAGGAACTATTATTGTTTAAATCAACAACCACACCAAAAACTGTAATTTTGTATACTATTTTACAGTTTTTTTTGTATCTAGAACATAAATACTCAAAAAATATTTGCTAACTTGCTGAATCAGCATAAAACCTTTTCATGTCCATCCTATCATGAAGTGTTTCCAATAAGTCTTAGTGATAATAAGAACAGGGATTATTTTCTAATTACTTTCTATATTTTTATTACTACCATCTTCTTCCATTTTATAGAGCATTGAAAGTTTTTGTGGGAAATGATTTTCATAAAGCACTACTGGCCAGTAATTGCTAGATGCCCACCTCACATTTAAGTTTTTTCATTTTTTTTATTTTTTGACAGAGTCTTACCCTGTTGTCCAGACTAGAGTGCTCTGGTATTCAGCCTAGCTCACAGCAACTTCAAACTCCTGGCTCAATAAATGATTCTTCTATCTTAGCCTCTCAAGTAGCTGGGACTACAGGTACCCACCACAATGCCCAGCTAACTTTTCTATTTTTTTGTTTTTTCAGTACAGATGGGATCTCTCTCTTGCTCAGGCTGGTTTCAAGCTCCTGAATACGAGAGATCCTCCTGCCTCAGCCTCCCAGAGTGCTAGGATTACAGGCATGAGCCACTGCTCTCAGCCTGAAATTCAAGACTTTAGATGCCACAACATATAATCTTTTTAGTCAACAAGCCTCAATTCTTTGGCTTCCTTCTTTTGTGAGTTCTCCACCAAGACCTCACACTGGGCATTAAGTGTACATGGAGAATGAGGTAATTCAGTGATGACTAATATGTCATAGCAACCAGTCCTTTGCTTCTCAGAGTCTACCACAAAGTTCTTAGTACCATCAGCTCTTATCTCTCACCACACTGGGCCAGTGACCTCTGCTAATCTGGGCTGTTAATCCTTTACACCTTGCTCTGCTGTGATCTTTCCTCCTGTTAATCCAAGATCCAGTCTCTTATCCATAGTACTAATTGAAAGTTACTTTATTACTTTTCTACTCAGAGAAAATGGCCTAGATTTTATTTATGGACCTTCAAACAATTCAACACATAGAAATATTTACCAAAAGAAGTAAAATGACTTGGTAACCAAGGATTTAATAGGTTATTATGAGGTCACGTGTCATCTTTTTAATTCTACTTCAAATTATCAATGACTCTTCAAATTCAAGTTTATAACTAATATGTGATAAAGAAAGAATCCCCAGGATTAGAAATGATTATCCTAGAAGACTGGCTGATGTCAGGGGAAGACCCAGACTTGGGAATCCAACTGAATTAAATTATCATTTTGGTATTAATGCCAACATCACTCCATGAACTGACTAACACTAACCAAACACTTGCAATGTGTCAGGGAAAGTGTTAAGTGCTTCCATAGGCACTATTTCATTTAATTCCTACAACCAACTCTCTCTCTCCTTTTCCAGAGAGGGAGTTAATAGTGGTTTAGTGCTTGACAGGCTCCTTGGTGTCAGATGTCTGCTAAGTGCCACCAAAAATATTACTAAGAGCCTTGGCAAAGTGACTTAGATTTGGAGCCCTCTGCTGTTTATTCTTGGCTCTAGATTGGGGTAATCTGTGGCAAAGTTTTCAGTTTCTTTGTAACTCTTCTCCTTCAATTTACTTTGTTTTGGAGAGCGATATAACACAAATGAACTTCTGACAGAGCTGTTTCATTTTCAGCAGGAAAATGGAAGGAAGAACCATCTATTTTCCAACTTTACTGTGAGAAGCAAATGAGATAAATGCTATCACAGGCTTAACTCATTGTGGGTGGTAACTAGTTTTTAATTCCTATTTTAAAGGTTTTAAATCACAAGAGGGTTGTGAACCAGCTCTTTCTTTTCTACTGAGAAAAGTTTATCAAATGATCATTCTGAATAAAATTATTTTCCTGAGAATGTCTTTTCTGCTGTGCAAATCAGGAAGTCCAAAGACAGCTTTCCTATTGAAAGGTAAGTGCTAACAGATGAGATGATGGCCGGCTCATATTCAGAAAGTCATGGAAGAGTCTCCTAAGGACGAGAGTTCATAAACAGAGTTCAGTGGGAATGAAAGGGTCAAGCATTATGTCCAGGGGTTTGTTTGCTATCATTAAGGGAATGGGTAGTTAATCTAAGGAGCAGCCTGGATTTGGAATGCAATTCTCTATGGTAGGTAGAGGTGCAGAAAACTTAGTCAACGAAGCAGGATCTTAACAAAGGAGGAAAAGTGAGAAGTTACTCTCCGTGATGTGATCACACCCTAACATAATTTAGTAGAAAAAGTCAAAATCTACGTTCTCCCAAGATTCAGTTGTGACCTACTAGGAAATAGCTCTTATTAGGGCACTTTAAGATTTTTGGTTAAACCCTAGCTCTGGTATTTCAGAACCTAATGGGTTCTTAACCACCATGAAACTCAGTTTCTCTTTTTTTCTTTTTTTTTTTTTGAGACAGAGCCTCAAACTGTCACTCTGGATAGAGTGCCATAGCATCACAGCACACAGCAACCTCCAATTCCCGGGCTCAAGGGAGTCTCTTGCCTCTGCCTCCCAAGTAGCTGGGACTACAGGCGCCCGCCACAATGCCTGGCCATATTTTGTTTGCAGCCGTCATTGTTGTTTGGTGGGCCCGGGCTGGATTCGAACCCGCCAGCTCAGGTGTACGTGGCTGGCGCCTTAGCCCATTGAGCCACAGGTGCCGAGCCTATCTCTCATTTAATAGATGGGAAGAATGCCTAATGTGACCCTTTATCTGGCACTTAGTATGATGATCTTTTAAGTCATTTTTGTATACAATTTCACTGAATTTTCTGTTACAAATTTCTGAGCTAGAATAGCTATTTCTATTTCTGTATTCAGTATGAGGAAACTGTAGTTCGGATACTTAATCACATAACTTGTCAAGCCCCACAGTTAGCAGGTGGCAGAGCCTAGATCAAGGGTCCTCAAACTACGGCCCGCGGGCCACATGCAGCCCACCGGCCACATGCAGCCCACCGAGGATGGTTATCCGGCCGGCTGAGGACTTTTATCCGGCCCGCCCGGTGTTTTTGCCTCCGCTGCCTGTCCTGTTTAGCAATGGACTCATCCCGGCCGCAAAATCTGTTAGCGGAAAAACCACTGGTTGCATTCCCAAACAAAACATGTGTGGATTCACTGGAAAAGTTGCGAAAGGAGTTCCAATTTAGATTTAAAGAGCTTCATCTCCATGAACAGGACATACAGCTTTTCCATAACCCATTTTCTATTGACATTGAAAATGTGGAGG